>WAAF01014016.1:326318-537300 GCA_013400475.1 Tricholaema leucomelas
ATACTGTGATACTGTGAAAGTGGCTGCCTTCAGTGCACAGGTGTCCAGTTTCCATCAATTACATTGCATTTTGAGATCTGAGTTTCTGCCAAATCTGTAAAGGATGAAATGCCATCCTTTCTCATTGAACAGAAAGGCAAAACGCCGATCAGCTTTTATCCCAAGCAAAATACGTTCGTATAGTTGCCTGGGCACAAGCACATGACATTGTTCTGTCTGCTTGGTGCTTGAATAATTTGCAAAGCTTAGGAGAAAAGGGAGGCAAGTGCTCTGCTCCCCTTCCAGCTCAGCAGTTTCCATGCTGTGTAGGAACAGTGCTTCTGTCTTGCCATATTACAATGGCTGCAACATAGAATCATAGAATCATTAAGGTTGGAAAAGACCTCTAAGATCATCAAGTCAACCAACACCACCATGCCCACTAAACTATGTCCCAAAGTGTATGTTTACATGTGTTTTAAATACCTTTCCTGGGCAGCCTGTGCTAATGCCTGACCACTCTTTCAGCAAAGAAGAACAAAAGCAACACATGATCCTTCCTCCTGCATTTTGACACGTATGAGGGACTAAGCCCCCAAAATTAAATACCAGGATTCTACTAACTTTGTATTCAACAGTTTAAGGTAGATGTGAAGATTTAAAACGTTTGCAGCAGTTAAAAGTAATATGTGAGAGAGGAGGCGTGCTATTTTAGCTGCATTGCTATTCAGTTTTTACTGCCTCTGCTCAAGCAGCGGAGGATCTGCCCAGCCTGCACAGACTGCCACCTCTCCAATATGCTTTTTAATGAACAAACTATTTTAGCTATTTATTCTCCATCTTTTTAAGAGCCCTGTTCTGCATTTGAATGATGAAAGCCTACAGCTCTTTCAAATCTATGGTTGTGTTTCCGAGCCACCTCTTTCAGCACTTTTCACATTTCCTATTACAATTCACAGAACTAATTATACTGTAAATCCATTTACATTTTCCAGTTTGCAATTCACAGTAGTATAATATAGAATTAAGCAATGTTATCTGGTAATCCCCCTTGAAAGGGACTCTACTGGTCCTTGCTATGATTTAGCATTGCTTTGTGAAATCAGTAATAGAATCATAGAATGGTTTAGGTTGGAAGGGACCCCAAGGATCACCCAGCTCCAACCCCCTGCCATAGGCAGGGACACCTCCCACTAGAGCAGGTTGTCATTAACATGGCATTAGTCATTCTCAGGAAAAAAAAAAACAAACACAATGATTTTGGCTACTGAAATCAGATAAAAAGTGATTCTGTTAGGAATAAAAAGGGAAAATAACCACTCAATATTTGTGACAGTTGAATAAAACCATCTCAAAAGGTTATTTAATACCTCCTCTTATCTAAAGGCTATCTGGATGCCTGGCTGATAATGTGTTATTGATCCATCAAAGGTGATCCTAAACCTAGTCTGCTTTTGTGCTTTATTACTCTAATGCTTGGAATTTCTTTTCCTAATACATAACATAAATCTCCCTGAGTTCAAACTGAAGCCATCATTTCTTGCCCCACCTTTCATCATACACAGGTCTGTTAATCTCCTTTTTCAGCAAACTGCTGTACAGTCAGAGACATCTACAAGGAAGAATGGAAAAGAGATATAAAACAATGCAGTTCCTCCACAAATCACATTTTCTAAGCCTTTTGGTCTTTCTGCCTTCAAGAAGAATTACTCTTCTGTCCCTCCTGCCATTATCCTGGGGTGAGAGTTATATTTCATGCCTGAACAACAGCAAGAAGAACATTACTGCCTTCTGTGCCCTTCATGGTATTGTTTGATGTATTCAGTTGTTTATAAGATCATACTTGGTTTCCTATTTATTACTTTGCTTTTTTCTTTCTCTGCCTAGACAATGAGTCCTCATTTGTATTTGTGCATTTGATGTCTTGGTTTTACAGGTAGTACTTTATATTTTTGTGAGATTTCTTCTTGTTGATTTCTCCAACCTCTTCAATACTTTGAGTTTTGATCTTGTCATTCAAAGTGCTTGCAAGTTCTTTCAACACACTGTCATTAAAAGGCTTTATATGCAGCATTTTTATTCCACTATTTCAATTATTGTGACTAATACTGATTAGCTCTGGGGGCAAAAAACAACCCATCTTCTTGCATTTATTCCTCCTACTTCGATAACCCTTTATTAAGAATGATTGGTTACTTCTTCCCTAGATTACATTTTCTTATGTGGGAGTGCATAAAAAGATGTATTTCACTACAAAACAACACACCTACAATTTATTTCCTCTCCATCCATTAAACCAGCTGCCCAATAAAAAATAAAATCAGATTTTTTTGATGTGTACCCTTGACAGTTTTTTGTTGGCTGTCTGTGGGTGATGCCAAGTAAACACTTCCTGGATTGATATCGTTTTGCTATTTTGTCATTTTTCTTACAGCTCTCTGGATGTTGATCTGAGATTGATGTACTCAGAATTTCCTCAGAGCTCCTGCTGTCTCTTATCTGTAAAGGACAGTGAGGGAGGAAGGATAGGTAATTTTTTTACATTAGGACCTACACACACAGAGCTCATCTATCATTTAGCAGCCCTTTCTATTTTCCATGCAATTGACTAGTATGTATTTTTTATACATATTTCTGAGTAGAACCGAAAAACAGCCTGGAAGCTAATTGTTTGGTAGTATACTGCATCCAAAGATACAGCTGTAAAGATGCATGGCCTCTGGAAAAAAAAAAAAAAAAAACAACAAAAAAACCCAAACAAACAAAAAACACAAACAAACAAACAAACAAACAAAAAAAAAGAAAAAACAAACCAAAGAATGAAAAATGCACAAGATCACAGAATCCAAAGATAAGATATTTTAGTACTTCTAGCTTTGTCCTACAGAACGCCAAATGCATGTACAGCACATGCTTCCCAGAAGCATAGAATGATAAGGTTGGAAGGGAACTCTGGAGACCAGAGTTCATCTAGACCAACCTCCCAGCCAAAGCAGGTTCACCCAGAGCATCAAGGCAGATTCTGAATGATTGCAGAGAAGACTCTGGGCAGCCTCTCCCAGTGTTCCACCACTCTCAATGTAAGGAAGCTCCTCCTCACATTTAGTTGGAACTTATATTTCTTTTAAAATAAACATTCCATTTTATCTCCAGCTTAGCCTGTAAAAATACTGTCAAGTCACAACACAAAAACCTTTATACTGAAGGAGGTTTTGTTTCACGTGTTTCCCTGTGATGTTCATCTGTGCTCACTTAGAAAGGTCTGCTCTTAAACAAGGGTCGTCTTCATGTTTAGTCTTCTCGGGCTACAGCCATTATCAAGTATGGCACATTGAGAGCTGGAGGGAGAGCACAGCAATATAAAACCCAACCACCATTCCAAAAAATCTGCATTGTTTTCTACTAGATGTCTTTTTTTTGTTTGTTTCCCAGGCAACTGCAGAGAGAAAAGATACGATGCACATATATATTCATATCAAACTAAGGATTAATTCTTTATGAAAAAGTGGAATGAAAAGGACCTGACATTGCAATTTGCAATTATTGAATTCTAACAGCATGTTTGTGTCAGATAATGGACACAGACTCATTCGAGGCACAGAGGGGAAAACATCCGAGGATGCAGAGGTGTTACTGCTCCTCCGGAGACACCGCTCCTCTCTGTCCAGCGAAGGGCAGACATACAGCAATAAAGTCGCAAAGAAGCACTTCACCGCTTTCATGCGGCACTGCAAACAGCGGAGGTCTCAGCGGCAGGTGCAGGCCCTGCCGAAAGCCGGCCAGCGCCACCGAAAAGCAGCACTGCTCACCCTCGCTGCCCCCACCACGCCGGGAGGCGGAGGTGCGGTCCAAGACTTGCTGGCCCGAGTGCCTCGAGGAGAACAGTGCCAGCTCAAGTGAGCTTTGAGGGCCGGCAGTCATCTCCCTTTCCTTTTCGGCTCGGCACGGCTAGCACTAGCTAACCGCGGGCCAGCTAAACCGTGCCTCCCCTTCCTCCGCCCCGGAGCAGGCGCCCCCCGCTGCCCGCCGGCCGCTGCCGCAGCAGGCTCCACCCGGCCCGGCGGAGGCGGAGCTGCGCAGGACTCGCAGCCGCCACCGCCTCCGCTGCCGGAACAGCCGCCGCCCGGGCCGGGGCCATGGACGAGTTTCACCCCCATAACGATGAGGTAGGACCTGCCGCCCTCCGATGGGGCGGGGGGCTGTGGGCTATGCCCGGGCCGGGTGCGAGATCCTCTGCCACCCAGCCCCCGGGCCCCGCGCTGCCTCCGCCGCTCCGGAGGAACCCGGCCGAGAGCCCGGCGCGGGGCGGGCAGCGCTGCCAGGGCCTCTTCCCCGGGCGGGACGGGCAGGTTGAAGACTGTAGCCGTGCAGGTGAGCTGTGCGTAGGTACCTCTCATTCCCCGCCCCTTGAGTGCCCCCGGGGCTGGTGCAACACCTGGCGGTCCGCCTCGAGGAGGAGCGGGGTCCGCTGGTGCATTCGCGGGGCTTGGCGCTGCCCTCCGCTTGCTAGGGGCTTCGGCTGTTACCGGCCTGTGCGGGATCTGGGAGCTGAAAGTTCCTGCAAAGCGAAGCGGGAGCAATGTTGAGGGGTGCCGCCGCCCGCTATGGAGCTGTCAGTTTGCAGCCATCTTCCTTAAATCACCCCTGGAAAAAAAAAAAGCCAAGAAGCACGAGGCCTGATCTGCGCTGCAGTCTGATCCCTACCAGACAAAAGTGAGGAGCCTTTCCTTTCCCCTGGGGAACTCCGGGTCTTTCAGACCAGTTCTCGCTTAAAACGCCCCCCAAACCACTAGAAACATTATCGTCCATGAGGCTGCTGCCTGTGCCCGAGAAATTGAAATTGATGGCTGCAAAGAGGCAGATGGCACAGTGGCACATCTCATGTTGACTTTGGAAGCCAAGCTAAATGCTAGTTAGTATGAATGAGCAGAAAGTAGGAGCCACTAAAACATTTTTTTCTGTGCTAGAGAAAGTTACTTGGGTAAGTTAACGACTGTGGTATCCAGTCTTTTTGATACTGAAGTTCTGAAACCTTGTGTAATTATGGGTTAGTAAGTTTGGTGACTTCAGTAGAAACTGGATTGAGACTCAGTGCAAAATATTTGCCATTTAACTTTTTCTCTTGGAGACTATGCCCATAACAATCAGATAGTGGCAGAATTTAACCTTTAAAGAAAAGTGTAAATTGAGCCTGTTTCCAAGCTCACTGGGGCCTGAGCTTTTTGGGTACACTCAAATATGACTAACAAAGCACTACTAAATAAAGCAGGTATGGTGCTGGGGAAAAAAATAAGACTTTAGAATTATATTAACAGGCTGCATGATGCAAGTAACCAGGCATGAGGCCTGATCATTGAATGTTACTTAAAAATGCATAATTGGTTTACTTTTCTATCAGAAATAGTAATAATTCATTTTTATTACAGATGATCTTCAATGCTGATGAGGCTCACAACATAGTTAAGGAGGTAGGTTTTAGCTATTGGCTGTATTTCAGAGACATTCTTTACCTTACCTTGCCTTCTAGTGAAAGCAATTACTTTCATTAACCATCCCATATAAATTCAATCTGACATGAAAGTGTTATCAAATAAAGACAGAATTTTGTTTGCAGCAACTTTAAGCTTAATTTAATTGCTGCTTTCAGCTACCTAAAGAGGAGAACATAGATGAGAGAAAAGAGAGCCAGAATTCACTTTACAAACATGAGAGAAGATGAGGTGCAGCAGTCACAGCAAGGGGAATTCACTCAATTCCCCTCCTCACCCCCTTATCCAGATAACAAGTAGTTAATCCATAGAGAGGTTGCAGGGGAAGCTTGTGCAGTCTCCATCCACAGGGAATTTTAAAACTTGACTGGACAATACCATTTTGAGAAAGGAATTCTTGTAGAGAGGCAGGTTCTTTCCCACCTGCACTTCACAACTGTCCCAGTACACAACAGCAAGCTCTTAGATGTTAGATAAACAAGGATTCAACCCTTTATATAACTGTCCCTGCCTGGAAAGGCCAAATACGGCATGACAGTGTCTCCAAACACTGGGAGTAAAGCCAAGCATTGCTGCCTCTGATTGCAAGCTTAACCAGTGCTGAGGAGCCCTAGCACTGAGTACTGCAAGGACCAAAATCCCTGGGGGACCTTCTTGTCCCTCTTTGGCCTTCTGTTTTGTGAATGTTTGTTCCCATTGAAGCCTTTGTTCAGGTTTATACACTGATCAGAATTAATAGGACTCCTTAAGATCTGGGGTTCAGGTCTCTTACGCAGCTTATGAGCAGCCAGTGTGTGGGATTCATCTTACTGAATCAGAGGAGACTACAGGTTTGGTTTACTTTCCTTTTTCAGGTGTGTATTTCTTAACAGAATTTCTTAAGAAGTAGCCATCAGCACATAATTCTGAATTTCTTAGGAGTAGAGAATGCAGTGTAAAAGTTATAATCACCTTGAGTTTAAGCCACCATTGACCAGTCTGTAGCTATGGGAGAACATGCAGTTTTCAAACAGTTCAGGTACTTTTTCTATTGCAGGATGTGACCCTTGTGTATCTGTCACACTTGTATTTTTCTCATCTTTTGAGCTGGGTTATGCAGCTCTAAATGAAGATTTTGGTGTATTGCTCTCAGGCTCTGAAACATTGGCCAACCCAAGCTGACATAGTTGATTTGAGTAGTACCACTCCTATGACAATAGCTTCTGAAAGCAATGCTGGAATAGGCAGTCGTTGGCAACAGTGGGATGTGCAAGTATCTTCACTGGTAAATAGATCTTTTTGCTTAACTTGAGATTTAAAGCATATGGCTAAGATCTTTCTACAGGAAATGTTCATCCAGAGTCTGTATTTTTTTTTTCCATATAATAATATGTCAAATATACTAAAAATAAGTTTTCAAGAGGGCTCATTTTGCTTCCCATTCAGCAACTGATAACCTGATCAGCTCAAGTGGTTTAAAGTAATCCAATTGCCAGATAAAATTCCTCAGATTATGCAAGATGTTTTAAACCTCTACACTTTGAAGTATGTTTATTGCAAGTTTTCTCTTGTTTGCTTTTAGTGCATAGAAAGCATTTTAGGCAAGGCAGATTATAATCACAACAAAGTCAACCAGTGGACTGCTGCTATAGTAGAACAGTCACTGACACATCTGGTAAAGCTTGGGAAAACGTACAAGTACATTGGTAAGTAGAAGCAGTCATATTTTTACCACATACAATAAGTAATAGCTGAAAGGTTCGTTTGAATGCAATGCCATATTCAGTAGGAAGCTCTAAACTGTAAACAAAGCAGAGCAGATACCTGAACCCTTCCCTTGTGTAAAATTTTAGTAACACTTATGGGAAAGCCATGGCAGTTTTACCTGGGCTAAGTCGTGTTGGCAGCACTTATCACAGTTGCTGTTAAGCAACTCCAAAACAATTATGTCAACTTTTTGGCATCAATTCAGGAAATAATTGCTAATCTTAAATAAAATTTCCAATAGGCTTAAGTTTCCTATAAATGCAGACACTTGAAAGACTCTAGTCCTGGACCCCAAGTCGTGTCCCTTTGCATACACATGCATACTTTGTAAGGGAAATGGAAATAAGTGGAAGTTTTATCCACTTCTGTTCTTTGTGGAGTATTTGCACTCTGTTCTGTTTTTGAAGTGTAGGATTCAGATTGTCACTGGGTTTATGACCATTGCAAGTAGTCTAGAAATGCCACATGTTGCTGGAGTGTGGTTTCAGAGAGCAGTCAATCACTTCTTTTGGAAAACAACTCCCATCAAATGCAACTTCTGCTGTACCTGTGAGGACAGCACCTGCAATCCCTTTCTGAGGTGCACATGACACAACCCATATCTAAGTAGTTTAAAAGATAAGACCCACAATCCTATTAGCAAGCATTTTGTTAGAGCTGTTGCCTTTATGTGAGTAAAAATAATCATGAAATTAATACCAAAGTCTTGAGGAAAAACACTGGGGGCAAGGAGGTTGTCAAAAAAGGGTTTTGACTTAGTTGAATGCCACCTGCCAGCCATTTTAAAACATAATGCAGGCTTGAATTCAGAAGTACTGAATGATTCACCTCCCCTGCTCTAGTAATGAATGCCTTGATTTTATGACTGTACTTTGCAGTAACCTGTGCAGTGATGCAGAGAAGTGGAGCCGGTCTTCACACAGCAAGCTCATGCTTCTGGGATACCACAACTGATGGTAAGTTTCCTCACTGAAAAATATGTGGTGAAAGAAATGCTACTGCTCAGCCATGAGAGTTAGGTTGAACATTTTCAAGAGTGACTGTGGAAGCAGTAGCTTCCAAGATTAGACACTTGTTTACAATCCCAGCAGAAATATCCTGTTTGCAGTCCCTGCCTGTATTAAGAGTGATTGCTTTGTAAATGATATGAAGCAGGAGTGAAAATGCCTTAATTCTGAAGTGAGTCAAAGCATTTAATCCTCATTGTCCTAACCACAGATCAGTTGAAGAGTGAAACATTGCTCACCACAAGTATAAGTGAGCAGTCTTAAATGTATCTGCCTATCTGTTCTAAAGGAGCAGTGCTACTATGGGGGAGAGCAGAACTTGATAAAAAATAGAAACAGTTTGAATATCAGTCTTTTAGACTAATTTTAGTCCTCTTTTTAGAAGAGGACACTAAGATTTAACTTTAAAATAAAGATGACATTAGAATGTCAAGCAAGGTTTAAAAAAAAATCATAAAATGATACTAAGTAAACAAGTATAGTTTAATCTTTGTGTTTTCTTGGCTTGTGAAGCATTGATACAATAGGAGAGGAAAAATTGCACAAAGTAATACACTAGGAGGCATTTGATTCCATCCTTTTTCTGATGTCTTGTCTGATGGAGTCTTGCCAGCTTCAAAATGAGATCTTTTAAGGGTTTTTGCAAGTTTCCTGGAAGCCATCTTAAACAGACAAAGCTCATGTCAGGTAGAAAACAATGTACAAGTTAATGAAAATGTTTTGAGGAGTGTAGTCTATTTCTAGCCAAGATAACATAATACTACTCACCTTAAATCACAGCTGAATTATTCAGTTGACACCGTTTACACCCTGATAAAGTGAATGTAGCAAAGATGCTGGCATTCTGTTTTTATTTTGTAACCATCTCTTCTAGGAACCTGCACAGTGAGATGGGAAAACCGAACAATGAACTGCATTGTCAACGTGTTTGCTGTTGCTATTCTCCTGTAGCTGACTGGAAGATAAATATGAGCAACACCGAAGCCTTTAAAAGAAAAATCATCCAAACACATGGCTAAATATTTCAAACCATTATTTGTTTTCATATGAGGAGCATACAGAAGTTACATACAGAGAGCATTAAGTCTAAGCCAGTTCTCATAGATTAATTATCTGAAAGCTAGCAAAAGATTTAATTATATATATGTATCTATCTAAAGAGAAAGTTTAAGTAATTTAAGTATTAAGAATTATGTTAATAAGAAGATACCACAAAGATCAATACAATTTATAGAAATATACTGTATTCAAGAGGAAGGAGACACATCAAATCAAAGGGCAAAGGGCAAGGAAGACCTCTCAGGATTATAGCACATTTGGGAACAGATCTGAATGCAATTCAAAGTGGATATACTTTAAACAATACTGGTGCTTCATGGTTGATTAAACAAAGCTAACTGTCACATTGAATGCTGGTGCTTTTAAAATCGCATGAGCATCACATTTTAGTCAAGCATGAACATTGATAATGAAATTAAATCCAGTTAAGCTTTCCTCTGGAGGCAGAGAATGATTTCACTGGGACAAAGGTGAAGCACACCTAGTCCTAGCAGAATTCTAATTTGTCTTCGAAATTAAGAACATATTTGTCACCCCAGGGAAATATGCTGAGCATCGAACATCGCAGTTTACAAATACAAAAACATTCTGGAGGTACTTCAATTAGATTTTATTCCTTCAGTGCCGAATTTGTGATGAGCACTCTACTAATTTCTCATGCAGCAGCCAGGGGGGATAGGGCAATAAGACTGGGTCCACATTACTCCAAGTAGTGTTTGTAGAGAAGGCACACCCATTTGTAGAGGCTCTTGCTAGCTTTGAAAGTGTTTGTCTTAAAACAACATCTGTTCTTTATAGGAGTGTCTCCCATGTCCTGTAAGCCTAGAATTGAATCTTGGTCCTATCAAATAATACAGTTCAGGTTTAAGCACTAAGAATTCCCCTCCTGTAAGGATTTACTTAACTTTGCTCATCTTATGAGTCATAACTTGAAATATTCCACGTGGAAGAAAAGGATTTGCACACATGCAAGTATCCACTGAATTGGGGCCTACATTTTTGTTGAATAATGCACAAATTCTATGATAAAGAGATGTATCAATACCAAAAATGCCTAAGCGATGGCTGCCACTAAGTGGCAGCTAAATTAAGTTGCTTTCTCAGAGGCTGCTTAAGGATAGATTTTATTTTATTCTTTATTACTGCATATCTTTGGAAGAGACTGGTAACTACCTAACAGCTACTGTAAGGCTGGTTTTAAGAAATGAGTCTTAAAAGCACTATTACGCAGTTTTTTTGTTTGTTTTCTTTTCAGATAACTGATTATTGGGACATGTAGCATTTGTCCTGTACAAAGAACAAGCTAAAAACCATTTCATTGCTTAAACTGTGTAGACATATAGCTGGTGTCAGACTGCAGAGGGAACATGTGTACGTGTAATTCACAATACCATTCAAACTCTCTTGCTTCGCAGACAAATAGAGTTCTGCTTTTACCTAAGTGCAAGTCAAATTAATACTGTAATACTGCATTTGCCTGACAGGCAAGTGTAGCGTGAAGATACATATGTTGTACTGCCCTTCAGGTGTATAATAATTTATAGGGATTTGGATTAGGACAGCAATTTCTAGACTAGGTGCCAGCATCCAAGAGCTAAATCGTGGAACTGACAAGAATGCAGTAGTTTCACTGATATTTGGGATTGTGCGAAGTGAATAAACAAGGAGAGTAGCAACTGGGAAAAGGGTTGGTATGATCAATACAGTTTAAGAAATGAGTAAAAATAGCAGTGGCTGTTATTCCTCTTTGATGGACATCTGAGTGCTGTGGTCAGCAGAAGTATTCCAAATAGCCACTTGTAATCTCATTTGGTATTTTTACTTTACTTGAAAACAAAATGCACTGAATAAGGCTATCAGTTTAAAGAGGGTTGTTGAAGGTTCTGCTGCAGAAGAAACCTAGAAAATGCTGCTTAATTATAAGACTGCTTCATTTTACTTTCTACCAAAAAAGAAATAAAAGTTTTGCCTTAGTTGATTTTTGCCTCTAGATCAATATAAATAGAAACTGAGAAAAAAAATACTCCGTTTACTGTCCTTCATTTGTATACAACAGTGAGAACTTGGGAAATGTATTGAAGTTATGTGTACATTTTAGAGGCAAGACCTCATCAGATACTAGTTCCTACCTCTTGTCTACTCAGACCTCTTACTGCTTATCTTAATGATACAAGTTTTAATTCTTCAGAAGTATTACTGCAAAACTCTGGGAATTTTCATTCTGTATCATATCCTAGCTATTTTAACGTCTTTCCCAGAAGAGTTTGCATTAAGGTAGATCCTTTTCTGGGAAGCTATGAATATATGAACACAAGAAGCTATATGTCCCAGGCAACCAGCAATAGAACAAGGGGACACAGTCTCAAGTTGTGCCGGAGAAAGTATAGGCTGGATGTTAGGAGGAAGTTCTTCCCAGAGTGAGTGATTTGCCATTGGAATGGGCTGCCCAGGGAGGTGGTGGAGTCACCATCCCTGGGGGTGTTAAAGAAAAGACTGTATGGGGCACTTAGTGCCATGGTCTAGTTGCCTGGATAGGGCTGGGTGATAGGTTGGCCTGGATGATCTTGGAGGTCTCTTCCAACCTGGTTGATTCTATGGTTCTATGATGTCATGATAAAAAAAAAACCTTCACATGTACATTTTGTTGATTTTAACAGATGAGCATGAAAGGGAAAATAAGGGAGTAGATTCCTTATTTTCCTTTCATTACCTGCCAGATGTCTGTCAATAAATTCTTGATTGCCTTCCCATTGTAGCAGAATCACAGAATTGTAGGGTTTGGAAGGCACCTCTGGGAATTGTTTAGTCCAACCTCTCCTGCTAAAGCAGGTTTACTTGGAGCTGTTTGCACAGAAATGCATCCATGTGGGTTATTAAACAAGTGCAAATCTTGGTATGTTCAGTTTAGATTCATGCAAACTGTAGCACTTCAGAGAAGCCTCTGAAATCCCAGCCTGTAGCTATCCTGTTGAGAGCTAGACACAAATGTCAGAGCCCTGGCATTGTGTTATACCATAGAAGAGAGATCATTTAATTATATATGCATTAGTGGGGTAGCTGCCATGCAGAGAAAATAGGAATTTTCCCTAATGAAGGCGTCAGCAGATCCTGTAATGAGCAGTTATTACCTGGCTGTTGGGATGGGTCTTGGGGCAAGTTGTTCCCTTCCCATTTAATTTGGAGGGGGACTTTTTAGCGCAGTCACAGTATGGTACAAGCATGGAGCCAGACTGCATCCCCCATCAGAATATCATGAGCCAGGAAGTTCTGCCTATGTGTCTGCAGGACATTCTCAGCTCAAAGCTGGCACAGGGTTGTCTCTTGGGGAGTATCTGAGCTCAGATGTGCTACTCTGCAGCAATAAACCCAGTTGCAAAGTGGCCCCAAAGCTATGCAGTCATGCTTATGTTGTCTGGCATGTAAGCTGTTCTAGCCTGTTGAGTCTATGCCAGGTAAGGAATCTGTGCCCAGTAGCTTGGAGGTGAAATGATTTCTGTCTTCACCCCACATTGGAAGGAAGTCTGCAGCCCAACACCAGGTACCCACTGTGAGGTTTTTCTACTCCAATGAGTCTAAATCACTACTGAGGAACTGGAGCTTATAGCTCACACCTTCCATCAAGCATCCATTTTGAGACACGGGAACTATGCTGTGACAACAGCTTTGTTACGTAAGAGTTTTCTTAAAAGGACCAGAGTAGTGCCGAAGTCAGAACTACAAGCACCCCTGTAACTCCCATCCTACTTTCTGACCTAAAATGATTGAAAAGGAGGTCCAAGTTATGGGAACACACTTCACTGACCATTGTGGTATGTCAGGCCTCACTCTTGTGCAAAAAAGCTATTGAGGTCTGTGATGGATGTGCTTGACTCCAAAGGAGGTAAAGCCATGAGCCATAGCTGGGCCAAGAACTCCTCCAGGAAACCCACAAAGGAGCAGAGTTTAAAAACAAACCCACAAAGTTGTGGGTACGAAGAGTCTCAAGCGTACCTTTCCCATTGTATGCGGTTTGACTGTGAACCCACTGCTTTATCCCATAAATACGATATGACAGCATAAGTGAGCCCTCTTGGAGATCTCTCTGCTAGGCAGCATGGCTGCAGGAGGTGCTCCCCAGCAATCAGATCTCTTATCAATGACAAATTGGTGGATGGGCAGCAACTGGACCGCACACTAAGAATCCCTCCTCTTGAGCAGGGGTGTCTCTCAGTGTTGACAGATATTAGGTGTTTAGCTTAAATAAGTAAGTTTTATGCAGACTGAATTGCTCAGAGTTACAGTGTTGTGTGATTTAGTGTACTGTTCGCGTAGCTTTACTTAGGGTGAGGAGCTACATCTGCTGAAGCCTTAGGCCACAAGCTGGAAATTTCCACTGAGATTTACTGAACATGTACCTACACTTAATCAAAACAGGGCCTCCAGAACCTGCATAAATCAGAAGATAAAGAGGCTTCAAGGCTAAAGCCACAAACAGCAGGTGCAACTAGACAAGATAACAGCCTGGGATGTGGCAGTAAAAGAATTCAACAAAAAGTCAGATGCCAGACAGTAAGAATTTTTCAGACCCAATGAGGAACAAGAAGACCCCAGACCCAAGCTGGACCAAACTGTTGCATGAGGGGTGAGTGAATAGTGTATAAGGGTGTAATTATCCAGGGTTCTCATTGTTTGGGTCTATGCTTCCTTTGCTCTTTCCTTCTTCTTTATTTTTTTGTTTTGTTTTTTTGTGAGACCCTTTCTGAAGAGTCCCTGTGCAAGGTGCCCCTGCTGTTGTAGCACTCTATTCAAACATTTGTTTTATAAAGTCTGATGCCTGAGAGTCTGATTTGAGAAACCTAGGATTTGAAATTCAGAGCAAAGTACCACAAGATGCCCGGGCAGATGAATTCAAACTTCAGAGTGTACTACCACTGGACACCTGAACAGAAGGCAAGTGAATTGGGAGTAAGCATGGTGAACCCCTGGAATCCTAGCTAAATGACAGAAAGGATTGAATTAACACCAATACTATTTTGACCATAAATACATACAGTCCTTTAGCCCTAAGCATATATAATCCCTGAACCACAAACACATATAATTCTTTAGACATAAACTGCTGACCAAAACTGGGGCTAGGAGTGGATGTAGCCGCACCTAGACTCCTCTCTGGGTTTAGAAAGCAAGTGGGTCCATTCTGAACCTCACGACTGAGCAAGAGTGTTCCCCTTACCTTTTCACTCACCTTTGATCTCTGTGCAAATCATTCCAAATCAATTTTAACTCAGTTTCCCCCTTGTGTTTTTTTCCTGAAGGAATGACTGGAATTCATGAATTGCTCCACATGAAGCAAACACAGACTTCTCTGAACGTGCTGTGCTGCTGCAGGGGCTAGGCACGAATACAGCATACACCCCTCCTGCCTTTCGCTTAACTCATCTGGGCAATACGGTCTTCCTGTGTCCCGCTTTAGCTCTGGACTTTGGGTGCTTGCTCTTAAGCTGCCACTCCACGCCGATGTCGCAGTTATAGCAGCTCGATGACAGCAAATCCTGAACTGGCTGTGTTAGTACACACACCGGCTGCTGGCATCTCCGGCCTTGAAGGCAGGCACAGCCTCCCCAGCCGCCCGCTGTCAGGATTCGCTTGAAAGGCAGTCAGCACGTCACGGCCGCCTCACGCCTCCGGTCGAGGGCCGAAGCCGGCGGCCCGTGGCGCCGCGGGAGGGCGCGGCCGAGCTCTCAGCAGCTCCGCTGAGCTCCAGCTCCGGCGAGGGGGCAGGCTGCCCTTCCAAATCCTGCTGGCCTGTGGAAACGCGCAGCTGCTCGGCCCGAGGAGCTGCCGTGTGTGAGGGGCTGGAACGCTACAAGGCGGCAAGGCCCACAGCGGCCGGGGCGCCGTGGGGCGCAGGTTCGGCCTGGCGCGGCGCTGCTCTACGGAGGCGTTACCGGGAGCGCGGGCAGGGCTCAGGACAGAGCGGCCGAAGCTCTCCCAGCTCTCCCGACCGGCCCGTTACGGCTTGGGCGGCACCGCCGCCTCCGTCGCCGAAGAAAAGTGCGGCCTGGCCAGGCTGGGCTGTGGGTGGGCGAGGGCCGCCGTGCGGGGTACCCGCAGGTCCCGGGATGAGAGCTACCGCGCTCGCCTGCGTTTCACAGCTATCGCTACAATAGCCCGGTGTTCCCTGCCTGGGGCATGGCCGCTTGGCAGCTGCTGCCAAGGGGGCTTGCCTGACGGAGCCCCTGAATCCCGGCACAGTGCCATTCCGGACAGAGAGGACCCGTGAAAAGACAAGGGGGCGAGGAAGCAGCCAAACACGGCCGCTGGCATGGGAAACTGGGAAGGTGGAATGTGCGAAACTGCAGCCTTAGAAGTAATAGCAATCACATGTAACAGTGACTTTCTTTCTTGCAAAACGAAATGGAGCAGTTGCGGTTATGCCATTCCTCTTCTAACATGTTTTCTGGTAACTTCTTATAGCCTCCAGGAAACATAAGACTGCAAACCGTGGTTGCTAGACCACGGATACCCCACAGATGCTCTTCCTAGTTCCCTGCCGGGAACTGGGGAGTTAGGCAGCGGCAGCAGCTGTGAGCTGTGTATGCCACAGTCACTTGCTCGTCTTCTGACTTAGGTTATTTTAGTATTAGCTGTTTGGTCTCATAAAAGCAAGCTTTTTGTACACATGTTTAGCTGTATATATGGCATGCTTTTCATTTCAGCGTTGCCACTATTAAAGGTACTTTCTCTCAAGAAGAGCTGTGGGCCTGCCATTCATGTGTCATAGCACAACTGTAATGGTATCTGTTGATACTGAACAGATGTTGGGGAATTAAAAATACAACTGGTTGTATATATAATGTTGGGTGCCAAAAAAAAAAGTGTTAGTAGTTCTGGGCTTCACCTGACCCAGCACACAATGAATTCACCCAGAGCAGGCTCAGCCGACTGGGAGTTAAGGAATGAAGCTTTGTATTCACAGCTTAGCACAATATGCAAGCAGATATTTACAATATAGTGCAGATATTTACAGCTATATACAGAAATAGAC
Organism: Tricholaema leucomelas; assembly: GCA_013400475.1. NCBI lineage: Eukaryota > Metazoa > Chordata > Aves > Piciformes > Lybiidae > Tricholaema lacrymosa > Tricholaema leucomelas. The sequence continues at coordinate 342,626 of WAAF01014016.1, forward strand.
AAGTTAAAAGTAATACAGAAACACAATACCCCTCCCAGAAATCACAGTGGCCAGGAGGGGCTCCCAACCACCCTTCCATCTTCTTTCCAACCCCCTCCCTTATCCCAGAGTCTGTCTTACATGCAAGGTGAGTTGGAAAAATCAGCAAGGGGGATTAGAAGGAAAATGATTAGTTGGGTTACACAGATCCAGCTAGAAGAAGTTAACAGGGGAGAAGCCAGGGAGAAACACAGGCTCAGAGTGCTTTATCTATGTTTGTGTCCTTGTTTTTATACATTTCAGCAAACCTATGAGTGAATTAGACATCACCATTGTTTTTCTTTTCACAGCCTATAATCTATTTTTTCTCATTAAAATATTCCAGTCAGCCTCAAACCACCACAATTGCCAACCTCCTTCATTCACCCACTGGAGCCTGTCAAGGCACTGTATGATCTCACAAAAATTTGCATACAGTCATAGAATCAGGGGTAGGAGATCATCAAATCCAACTCCACCATCAAAGCAGGGTCACCTAGGGCAGGACACACACACCCCTCTAGAGGAGTTACCACAGCCTCTCTGGTTAGGCTGTTCCAGTGTTCCATCACCCTCACAGTAAAGTTTTTCCTCATGTTCAAGTGGAACTTCCTGTGCTTCATTTTGCATCTGTTGCCCCTTGTCCTACCACAGGACACCAATGAAAAGAGACCAGCCCCTTCTTCTCGGCACCCACCACTCAGATCTCAGATAAATAGAATCATAGAATCATAGAATGGTTTAGGTTGGAAGGGACCTCAAGGATCATCCAGCTCCAACCCCCTGATCCCCTTTCAGTCTTCTCCAGATCAAACAGCCCCAAGTTCTCAGTCTTTTTCTCCTAAGACATGTTCCAGTCCCTTAATCATCTGTTGAACTCTCTCTAGTGTTTCTCTGTCCCTCTTGAACTGGAGATCCCAGTTCAGATGTGGTCTCAATAGGGCTGAGAGGAACCTCGCTTGACCTGCTGGCCACACTCTTCTTGATGTACTCCAGGATACCACTGGCCTTGGCCACAAGGGCACATTGCTGTCCCATGGGTAACTTGTTGCCCACCAGGACTCCAGGGTCCTCCATGGAGCTGCTTTCCTGCAGGTCAGCCCCTAATCTGTACTGTAAATATCTGCAAGTCAAACTTGAAATGGGAAAAGCAAAGATGGACAATGTGAGGGGGGCAAGGAAAAAACCAATAACTGAAACAGAACCTGAAGAAAGAAAAGAGCAGAGCAGAGCTCCAGATTTACTTTTTATTTCCCACGTGGGTATATTATTTACATGAGAGGCAAAGGCCAGCTCATAGGAGTAACCCTGGAATGCATCTGAATTTACAAAACCTGGTATTTGTCTCTTTTTCAGTAATCTGTTTCTTCTCTCAGCTCCTATCTCACTTCTTTAGGAGAACAGATTAAACAAATAATCCTTGTTTGGAAACTTAGCTTAAGAATTGCTAACCAGTAGCCACCGACATGTGTGAGCCTGGTTCTCCTCAGCAGTAGTGGTAGTGTTATTATAATGTTATTACTGCATCACCTAGAAACATTGAGTTGGCAACAATGCTTTGCTGTGCTGGATGTTATTCAAAGAAAAGCCCAGCTGCTGACTGAAAGCTGTTCAGTTTGACTTCAAAGAGAAAACCACAAGAATGGACACAGGTAGTCCTAGGAACACAAGCAATGCCAGCCACTCCGAAAACACTGCTCCCAGAGTCTTCATCTCCAAGGAAAGTCATGGCTGAGCATGTTGGTGCTGACTAGTATAGAATCATAGAATCATAGAATGGTTTAGGTTGGAAGGGACCTCAAGGATCATCCAGCTCCAACCCCCCGCCATAGGCAGGGACACCTCCCACTAGAGCAGGTTGCTCAAGGCCTCATCCAGCCTGGCCTTAAACACCTCCAGGGAGGAAGCATCCACAACCTCCCTGGGCAACCCGTTCCAGTGTCTCACCACCCTCACTGTAAAGACCTTCCTCCTAACATCCAGTCTAAATCTCCCCTCTTCCAGTTTTATGTAGAGAGCAACAACAAACAAAGGGCTAGTGATCTGCCTAGCTAGAAACTAGAAACTTCAGTCACAGCACTGGAGAGTTGCCCTCTGTATAAAATCCTTTTTCAGTTATAGATGGAAGAGGAGAGGGGGCAGGGGTGGTAGTTACATTAGCCAGAAACTTATTTGAGAGTACTCTTGAGCTGGGTGGAGCACAGGACAAACAAGATGAGAGGTTCCCTTTTCAGTTTGTGTGGCATTTGCAAGCTATGCAAAGCCCAGTCCTGGGCAACATTTCCCACTGATGCTTTCCTTGACAGGAGTAAACACCTGCTCGGCATGCAAGGCGGGGGTTTGCTAGCTTGCTCCAGCACTATTGTAGCTTCTGATACAGCTTCCTTGTGCAGTTACAAATTGGGAAAGCTGTCCCCATTAGCTAGCTGACAATGAACAGCTGCTTTGTTCACTGGCAGGGAGAGAAGGGAAAGTTCCAGCATCTGAAACAAGTTGGAGGGCTGTGGTCATTAGCTGGCGGGAACACCTGTTACTTCTGAAGGGGAAGTGGCCGTCTAAATGGGTTACAGCTTTGCAAACGACTTGAAAGTGACACGAGGATTTTCGTAATCTTGGTTTTGGGGCTAGTTTCTGTTGCTTACATAAGGGCAAGTGTATCTGTTAAATGTTCCTGTGAGTAAGTTACTTGTATCTATCACCTCCTGACCAAGTCTGAGAACTGCGGATTTCTTTGAAGCAATCGGGGTGACCTGCTTTTAATATTCAGGCTTAGAAGACAAGACTCATATAGTGGCTCTCATGATCTCCCTTCCTGATTACCACTTTAGTGACATGATCTAGTTGACTAGACAGGGCTGGGTGGTAGGTTGGACTAGATGATCTTGGAAGTCTCTTCCAACTTGGTTGGACATATTCACTCTAATATGGGTCAAGAACTAGCTGGAGGAACAGGCCCAGAGAGTGGTGGTGAATGGTGCCACATGCAGTTGGCAGCCAGTCACTAGTGGTGAGCCCCAAGGATCAGTGCTGGGCCTAGCCCTGTTCAATATCTTTATTGATGATCTGGACGAGGGGATTGAGTAGAGCATCAGAAAGTTTGCAGATGACACCAAGCTAGGAGCAGGTGTGGATCTGTTGGAGGGTAGGGGAGACCTGCAGAGGGACCTGGACAGGCTGGATGGGTGGGCAGATGCTAATGGGATGAGATTTAACAAGGCCAAGTGAAGAGTTCTACACTTTAGCCACAACAATCCCAAGCAGCACTACAGGCTGGGGANTTTTATGATTAGGTCTTTAGTGTGGAGTGCTTCCTTTATGCACAACAGATGGACAACAGTGATGGACAATGACCCACATACTTATTTAACCACTTGCAGCCCTATTGAGTGAGTGTGATTAACGAGTTGCTAACACATAAGAGGAACATGAATAATTTTGGAGGCAAAAGGTAGCTGATGGTGGTTCCATCTTCTCAAGAGAATTTGCTCTAGAATGTTTCTCATGTTTGGTATGTCAGTCTTTGCTGATTATTTCCTTGCTGCTCTCTGATTAAGGTTAAGGACTTAGAGTGTATGTGTGAATTTGCCACCTGAAAAGAGGCTTGAGCTAGTATTGGTTGTCACAGATGAAAGGCAAGTATGAGAAAAGGGCAGAGAGCGTGATAAAACCACACAGCAACTGACTCCATTAGCTCTTCAGGGGAACTTGCCCAACTGTGTGGACATGGCTCACAGGGACATGGTTTAATGTTGAGCCTTCAATGCTGGGTGGAGGGTTGGACTGGCTGATCTCTGAGCTCTCTTCCAGATGGATGTTTTCTGTGATTCTATGAATGGTCACTTTTGCCATGGACACATGGACTTGCAGAGTAGACATCTCTTTGGTCTGTAAGGGTGAAGAGTGTGCGATATGACACTGAACACTTACTGTGCCACATTGCCCTGATATTAACACTGTTATTGACAACTACATTTGTATCTGTCAGCTGCAAAGAGACATTGGCAAGTGCCCTGCCTGAGTTCTTCTCTATGCCACTTCTACTCACAGGAAAATTCCACCTGAATTTTCTCAACGCTCTTCATCACTCAAAGAGTAATCCTACAGAGCTGCTGTGCAAACCCAGGACTTATGCATGGTCCACACACAGGAGTGTAAAAAAGGACAAAAATCACATAAGAAGCATCTACATTTTACTTCAAAGGTATCTTGACCAAAGATTTGTCTCTGCAATCCATTCATCCATGGAGAATGGAACTTGCCTCTTATCTCATCTTAACACCCGTTGACCTATGAGTGCAAAACAAAATCAACCAAGGAGTTATTTGCAGGGCACTTTGCTTTGTAAATTGTTTCCAGAATTAGGCATCAATTCAAAGGGAGAGAGACATTCTGACTTCCCCTTGGATGGCCTTTCCCTCCCTCTCTTCCTCTATAGTAAAGCTCAGCAAGATGGGTGGGTATTTGTGGAGGAGTGAGGGGTTTTGCCATTTCCCTCATTTCTGAACAAGGTAAATAAAATGTGGGATCAAGTGCAGGTGTGTTTTACAGGATATGTAATATGCTGTAATAGATATGTAGTGTGACCCATAAATGCTGACATTCTAGAAGACAGCAGCTCATAAATTCCCCTCATTGTAGAATTTACAATAAACATCATTAAGCAAGCGGCAGAGAATATTACAGGAATGGACCAAAATAGTCTGGGCAATGTAGACATGGCTACAGCCCTGTATAATTGTGGTGATAGGGGAAGTTGTATCTGAATCATGTTGTGTGAGATGTGTGTTCCACTGGTGGGAGCTGGATGCAAAGCCCTTGTGCCTTTCTCTGCACTTGCAAAACGGGCAAAAAAGAATGTGGGAGCTAGAGATTTTGGGGGAAATTACAGAGCTGGGGAGGAGAAGGGAGGGATGGACTGAAGGGATGGCAGCAGCAATCGATAAGAGGATAGACAGAGTGAAATGTAGCTGGGTGGGCAGCAGAGATACACAACCAGTTAGCCAGGCAGGAGACTACCAGCAGAAAGGGATGGAATGAGATAAGCAGAGCAGTGAAGGTGAAGAATGGGGCTGGAAAGCATTTGTCAGCTTTCAGCAAGTCTCTCAACACTTTTCCACTCTACTGTAATTAATTTTGCTGCTAGTCTGGGCTGTTTTGTGTGTGGTGAATGTAAATGAGACCAACAGGTTGCTAAAGTCTGTATGAAATGCAAAAATGAGTATGTGGTTTATGACAAGCAGTTACTTTGGCTTCTGTCTGTGGAACTAGCACTGTTGTACACAGCCAAGAGAATCTTGCTCCTGCCAATGATTATAACCTTTAGTATCTTAATGTATGTTCCTAACATCTTTTGAGAATATATATATATTGTCAAAGGAAGTTTTATATCTATATCTATGTATCTATATAGATATAGATATGTATATATACACACTTCTGTGTTTGAAGTGTAATGGCTTACATTTGCAATGAATTCTACAAAGAAGTCATTGAAAAATAAAAAAAGTAAAACCAGTCAACAACATTTATCTGCAATGTATACTCCAAAACAGAGCACTTCTTCATGAGAAGAAGTGTTGTAATGAGACCCTGGCATGATTTCTTGTTTGGTCAAAAGCACCTTGTGCTTCACAGGCATCTTTTGGTTTGTTTTTCTGCTTCTAATTTGGTTTAACTCACCATTTCTGGAATGAAAGGCAGAAAGTCCCCACCCAGCAGAGAAAGTCTTACAGGACTGTAAAGAGGAAGACCTATTTTGCAACCAGGGTGGTTTCCCCTGGGACATGCATGATGGTGAGTAGCCTTTTTGTTGTAGGTTAAAGCTTAGGAAATCTTAGATTCATTTGCCCATGTGTACATTTTGCAAGTGTGTACCAGGGAAAGAAAGATGACTAGATGAGACCCAGTACATACTGAGTATGGCCAGGTGTCATGACCTCTCCAAAGCCCCCTTCCAGTTTCCAAACCCAAGGTGCAGCCAATGGAAACCAGAGCTGCCTAGCACCCCACTCGGTCTTTAAATTCAAGACTAACCACAGTGACTCAAAGGACCCAGTGACCATAAAAGGTAGTGACAAATTAGTTAACTGCTTATAGAATTTTAGAATCAGTCAGGGTTGGAAGGGATCACAAGGATCATCTAGTTCCAACCTCCCTGCCATGGCTGGCCAGAGATTATTTCAGATGATTATGTATGGGCAGACAGAGAAAATAAAAGAAGGGAAGGACAAAATGCTGAGCCGAGGTCATGAGAGGAACTTTTCAGTTGCTTTGAACTGGACTCCTGATTGGCTCCATTAGTCGAAACAGCTATTTTACTAACCCAACAACTGCTTTTCTTGCCATCAGCACAGCATTTTTCATTTGAGTGTGGTGTTTGTGAAACTGAGTGGAACGACAGGTCAGACATCAGTGTAAACTCTGGTGCAGCATGAGTTAACAGTACAAGGCAAACAGGCTGTGCTCTTGTCTCTGCTGGTGGTGTCAGGAGTAGCTAAGAGGTTTATAATTCTTTGAGTCATCTATGCACATAAGGCAGAGTTGGGACCAAAGGTTACTGTTAAAGGATAAACTTAATGGGAGATGTGCTTTTAGTGTTCGGTGGAAGTGGAGACAATTCTGGAAGAGTCTGAGAGAGCCTGGCAAGTGTGGGCAGTGGCAGAGCTCTGGCAAAGCAAGCACAGTAGCTCAGTTACTTTGGTACCCTGCAAATAAGGAGCTTTGTAAAGTTCTGTGGTGGCACTTGACCATTGTCAATGAAACATGGAGCTTCCTCAGTCCTGCCTTCAGCCATTCACTGCCACCCACCTCACCCTGCCTCCCTATACTGTCTGTAGAAGCAACCTTGAGATATCCCTATAGTTCAGAAAACCTTGTTGGTGCTACTGCAGCAGGGCCACGATGCCAGATAGCATTGCCTAAACTGCTGAGTACGATGTGCAGTTTCTTAAACTAAGGTGAGAGGACACACTTTCTTTCCAGGGCAGGCCCTTTGGAGTCAGCAAAAGGATTAGTTTGTTGTGAAAAAGACCCCTTCCTTCATTCCTGAGAGACAAAATCACCAAACAGAGGGAAGATATTTGTAGCTGAAGCTTAGCTGACAGCAATGGTTAGATTGCAACCAGTGGCATCTGACCCAAAGAGTGACTTGTAAGTTCATCTCTAGCTCACTGCCCTGCCTTCTCATCCAGGTGAATGAGTAGCACTGTATGCTCTGCCTGGAAGCTGTGTTAGTGTTGCAGTTACAGTTGTCAAGGAATTTTGCACGGGATGGACTTTATATCTAATGTAAGTGTGAAAGATTTTTATTAAGAATGAGTCTGTCTAAGGTGCCTCACTGGTTTGAGGAACTTTCTAGATCAGGAAAGCAGAGGAAGGGCTTTTCTCCTTCCCCACTCTAGAATACAGCAACATTTGCTTAGAACTACACCACTGCCTAGCACTCAAGCTAGACTGTTGGTTATGTTTGGGTTTCAGTGCTATCCACTTTACTCACATATCCTAGATTTTGTAAACCTACATATTCAGCCCGTGACTGATAGTGCATACCTCACTCTTCTAGCAGGATTTAGTAGAATGAACTTTCGAAAGAATCATAGAATGGCAAGCATTGCAAGGGACCTCCAGAGATCACAGAGTCCAACCCCCCTGCCAAAGCAGCAGCATCTAAGGCAGGTCACACAGGAACACATCCAGACAGGTCTTGAAAATCTCTGCAGAAGGAGCTTCCACAACCTCTCTGAGCAACTTGTTCCAGTGCTGAATCACCCTTATAGTAAAGAAGATTTCCTCATGCTGAGATAGAACTTCCTTGTGTTTCAGTTTCTGTCCATTGTCCCTTGTCCTATCACAGGACAACACTGAAAAGAGACTAGCACCTTCTTCTTGACATGCACCTGTCTGATGTTTATAGACATTAATAAGATTCTTCCTCAGTCTTCTCTTTTTCCAGGCTAAACAACCCCAGGTCTCTCAGCATTTCCTCATAAGATAAATGCTCCAGTCCCTTAATCATCCTTGTAGCCCTCCATTAGACTCTCTCCAGTATGTCCCTGTTCTTCTTGCATTGGGGAGCCCAGAACTAGACACAATGCTGCAGATGTGGTCTCACCAGGGCAGAATAGATGGGAAGGAGAACCTCCTTTGACTTGCTGGCCACACTCTTCTTCAGGATACCAAAAGAACCTGAGAAGTTCTTATCTGCTTATTCTTTTACATGTTTTAGGCAGACAATGATTTATTCATAAGCACAAAAATATTTTTTCTGAGTCTGAGATGACAATCAGCCTCTGGTGTAAGTATGCAGGAGCTCAAGGAGTGTCATTGCAACTGAGTAAGCAAAGGTCACTGGAGTTTTAGGAACAAACATGGCAACGTTTAGAAAACGAATAGGTGAATTAAAATCTATCCTTCCAAGACTTTTCACATGATGTGGTCATTTCACAAATATCCTGTCTTTGTTACACCCCTTGCAATTCCTCTTTGCCCACTTTATAACTGCATAAAGGCCTTTAAAATCCATTAAAGTCAAAGGCAAATATTTCAGTGCTCTCTGCACAGGATGAGAGCTGTACTGTATTTCAATAGCAATCTTTTCTATTCCACATAAGAAGTTTCTATAATTCTGCTTATGTTCTGTTCTTGTGTAACAGGCGTGCTTTGATCAGAATGATGTGGCTTCAAATATGGGGTTTTCCCCTTATTAGAGGGGAAGAACTGACAAATTCTCCACCAGCACTTGCCAGAACCCAATATTAATAAATCAGAAACTGTCCTGCAGTAGCATGGAGTGACATTTTAAATGCTGTAAAGAGAGAACACATCCTGTCTGGCAAGCGGAGGTTTAAAATATGCTATATGCAACCAGATGGCTACACAAGCTTGTCTGAAATTGCCAGAGACCACCATCTCTTCTGTAAGAACCTGTCAGCAAGGCTTTGTGCTGTGTAAGAGCTGTCCCAGGGCCTGGCTGTAGAGCTTAGATGTTGCTAAGACTGGACTGAACGGTTGTAGCAGTTTAAGAGATAAGGCTCTGTTTTGGTTCTAAATTATAAAGAGGAGAGAGGAAATTTCTGGACATTCTTTTGAATACAGAGTGAATGAGTAGGACACTGGTTGTAGAAGGAAAATAATAGTAAAGTCTGTGTCATTAATTGGTTTACTAACTGGTATAAAAAGCCAATACAGAAACAATTTCTTACTTTGTTCCCATTGCCTTCTGCCTTCCACCTCCTCTACTGCTCCTCTCTGCATGGCTGAATACTAACCTCGGCTGAACTGGTAACACATGAGCCTTGCTGGTTTTCTATCTGGGGAGAGAGAAGGTGGTGTTGGCCCCTTCTGGGCTTTCTTTGTGCAGGGAGAGGGGAGGATTGGATTTCTGTATTATTTCTAAATGGTAAATAATTGTATAACTGTCTTTTTTCTCTATGCTGCTGATTTTAACGCTTTTCTTTGCTCTTGCTATTAGAAGTTCTGCCTTTTTTTTTCTTTAAGAAGCTGTTTTCTGTAGTTTACATACTGATAGATGTATAGAAGTACTATGTATATATGGAAATAATATATATGTATAGAAGTACTATGCTGTGTATGAGTGTTTTGTACACACCAGAAATTTTATTCATAGCTATTCCAGCAACTGCCCCCATGATCATTTCTTTCTCAAACCTGTTTCACTGTCAAAGAGGAATAGCTGAGCAATAGGGTCAAAAGCACTGAATGCACTTTAGACTGCTTCAGAAAATTACCAGTATTTAGCAACAAGTTTCAGCAGCTTTCAGAATCAGAAATGGCAGTCTTGAAAACATGAAACCTCTTCTTGTTTGGCTTGTTGTACTGTGATTTTGAAGATGAGAAACTTGAAAGTGTTAGAAGCAGTCAAGAGATGGCTCACAACTCATGGGACTTGGTTTGACTCCATCCTCAGCAGCACACCACAGCTGGAGTAGGGGTGGGATGGCACTAAGAAATGCAGGTGGATCCTTTCCATTTCTCTGCTTTCCTAAAGAGGAACAGCTGCCTGTATTATCTCTTGGACAAGACATTTAGGTTCCTATTTCGAAGCCTGAAAGATGCTGATGCAAAGGAAATTTCCTAATAGCAAGCATTATGCTTTATTCTTTAAAAGCATTAAGCTTTATGGGTGTAAATTGACGGCCAAATGCATATAGCTGCCTAGGCTCTTCAGCAGCCATTAGGAAATAATCAACAGTTAATTGAGAGGAAATCCCAACACACAAAAGAAAACAGATTTCTACCAAACTGACAGCACCAGGTGGGCAGTGCAGACTTCCCAAAGGTAAAACTTGACTCTTTTACACTACTACAATGCCAAAATAATTCCCAAGAAGCAAAGGGATTTGGATTAGTGTAGCTGAGATTAGAAGCTGGGCTGTGCTTCCCAGAGTCCAAATAGAAAAATGAGATCCAGCCTTTAGACTTTGTATTAAATGGCTTCCACCTGTTTGGGAGTTAGAAATTTTCCTTGTTAAAAATGAAGTGCACTCCTCGTGGGTCAGCTTCTGAGTGGCTGATGCTCTGCTTGTTGAGTGTGTCAGCTAGGCCCTCAGGTCCACAGAGAAAAACACCTATTCTGGAGCTGTTAAGAAAATGAAAATATGGTCAGGAACTGGGTATGGAGCAGCTGGATGTTTTTCATGAAAATCAGTCTCATGTTCTATAGGTTCTTCAGGAACTAAAGTTCCAGCAGCTGGATGTTTCTCATGGAAATCAGTCTTATGTTCTATAGGTTCTCCAGGAACTAAAGTAGACCTCGATGTCTATCACTTAAAACTTACAACCCCTTAAAACTTGTAAGGCATTTACTGCTGCTCCCAAAACAAACAGTGGGTTAAATCTCAGCTCAGCAAAGTCACTGAAGACAGGTTTATTGACCTCACTGGAATCAAGGAAATAGAGATTCAAAGAGCTTACAGAATAAATACTTGAAAAAACTGCTCTACTTTCTTCCCTGCTAATTTCAGATACCCAGCAAAAGGTCATTCATATTCATGGTTTAGTTTTTGAGGTAGAAAGTGTTTTTAGAGTTATTTAGACATTCCTCTCCTTTCTGTTAGTAGTTTGACTCTCCATGAAGTACCTCACAAAAAAGGGAATTTCTTTTCTTTTCTTTTTTTCTCTGTTTTTTTCAATTGTAGGTTAAAATAATTTGGTCAAGACCATCAACCATGTCTCTGCTGAACCAAGAATAGTAAATACCTGAAGATTGTTAGGAAAAAAATGCTCCTCAAACTTTAACAGCCAAAGGGACAAGACTGTGCTGTTGTGGCATTTACATAGAGGAAGCCCACAGATACTATCAATTTGTACAGGTTTACCCAGGATGCTGTCCTGCAATAGTTCTGAACTCATTTTCCCAGTTAGGTCTTCCATATAAGGTTTTCTGCTTAAGGCCTGTGATCACATCTTTCTCTTCATCATGATGCACTACAAAGTGAGTGGCCTGTGGGAAACAGAATACAAATGGCAATGTAAAGACAGAGTTAGATATGGCAGCATTATGTTCTGCTAACAAAACTAATAATGTCAATGCAGACTGAATTATTTCCTGAATGAGAATATGGAGTTAATGGTAATGGAATTAATGGTAATTAGAAAGGAAAACACTGGTGAATGTTAGCTTTTCATTCTGATTACCATTAATGCCATATTCTCATTCAGGAAAGAATTTGGTCTGTATTGACATTATTGTTTTTGTTAAGAGAACATACATTCTGTTAACAAACTATCAGTGTCTAGATCCTCCTTTTCCCCAGACTGGGTGATCTCAAGAGTTAAAACCATGAAGCATTGGGCACAACAATTAATTATATGTCACAAAACCATAGATTCACTAAGGCTCGAAAAGACCTTTAAGATCATTGAGTCCAACTGTAACCCAGCTAGCACAACCACTGAACCATATCCTGAAGCACCACATCTACGGGCTTCTTGAACACCTCCAGGCATGGTGACTCCATCACCTCCCTGGGCAGCCTGTTTCAATGCCTCACCACTCTCTCAGTAGTTTTTCTCAATGTCCAGTGTAAATCTCCTTTGGCACAACTTAAACCCATTTATTTTGTAATGAACCACTTTAGTCTAACAATTGCAAAATAAAGCTGTAAGAATTAAGCAAAACTTCCCCTTCAGGTACAATAATACAAAACCCTTGACCTTGGTGATGTCCTGACAGTTTGATCTCTGGAAAGTTTGATCCATATGAGGAGGTCTTCTCCACCCTCCCTGTGTAACTTTCACACAGATCAGATAAGCTAAGTAAAGCTGGGATGAGAAGATGTGGTGGAAGATGGAAGTTAAGGCCTTGTGGAGTTCTGCAGCACTTTTATGTGACAAAAATTTACAGGTAACTTTCTCCTCAAGCAAAACTTGCATGACTTTTCTTCTTTTATTCCAGTTCCCATTTGCATGTGTGATAAATTCTTACCTTGCTTCCCAAATGGTGAAATTTGCAACAGTGAGATCCAAATACACCGAAACATCACTAAAAGTAACAGATTAAGCACCTTTCCTGGCTCAATCACACATTCTCAGGTGGTTTGTGGAAGAGCTGCTTATTTTTGTCACCAATGTGCATGGGACCAGATAGGGGACTTGAGAGTCCTGAAACAAAGAGGTCTGCCATTGCTCAAACTTTGTGTATTAGTTTCTCCAGTCCCAGATGCAGTTAATTCTGCTTTAAGCAATATTAGCCGTTTTAGAGGTATTTGCATGGCCAGCTAAAGCTGCTGCTGTGAGGAAAGCCTGCTTTCCAGAGAGCACAGCCAGAGTAAACCAGAAAGTAGGTCAGAATGCATGTTAGCAGCTGATCCCATGTAACTTCTGATGGATAATACATGTCTGCATTTAAAACTCCAAGACTCAGATGGAGGCTCAGGATAAAGACCATTTGAACATTTCCCAAAGCATAACAGATTTGCTGACATCAACTTCATTGCATATGTAGGTGGTATCTTCCACCCTGTTGTTACCTGAGTTTCATCCCAGCCTGTAAGGTAGATGTTGTAGCTGAGAAAGTCTGCATTATTCCTTTCCTGCATTTGAGCCTCCAGAGACTGCAAGAGGTCAGCAAACCATTCAAAGGCATGAGTGTCCCTGCAAAGCCAGTAGAAATAAATCTGGAAGAGACAAGAGTGAGCTGTCACAGGACGTAAGCACTTGTGGTTTTCTGGTTGTAAGTCTGCTGCCAGAATGAGGATTGTAGAGTTCTTGTGGAAAGTGGCCTGACCAGTAGATAGGTGGGCTGGTATTGAAGCTGTTCAGGAGTTTTGATGCTATGAGGGTTGCAAAGTAGAATGAGTGACTGCAAGAACAAGGAAACATCATTCTATTTCTCATCCATCAGAAGGTTATGTTATTTAATTATTGATGTTTCCCCACTTACATCCTTATAAAAACATTTATTAGAATATAAATTAGCGATTTAGAGGTAGACTCTATCTTCCTGCCTCCTCACAGGCAAGAGAAGTTAAAGCAGGTAACAAAACCTGTTCTGTCCTCTGCACAGGGGCTTTCCAGAGGCAGGACAGGGGAACAGGATGGTAGCAGTGCTCTTCCATTGACATAAAGTTGCTCTCTGTGCTTAGGGAAGGAATGCAATATTTGCATGGGCTGTATTAGTGCCTTGGACTTTGTGCTTCTCAGGCAGATTGAACAGCATCTTCACTGCACGTAAAAATCCCTGGGGCCACAATCAGGATCAGCATGTGTGACTTCACTCATACACTATTTTTCCTTTCATTCTGTTTTAGCTTCTGACTGTCCTGCTTCCCTGTCTGCTACCTTTGTGAGGCAATAGGACTTCTCTTAGGACTCACATGTGTCTGGACCCAGGTCACCTCTTCTGAGGCTATTCTGAGTTGAGCTGTCAGCCCTTGAACAATTACAGAATCACAGAATTAACCAGGTTGGAAAAGACCTTTGAGATCATTGAGTCCAACCTGTCACCTAATACCTTCTAATTAACTAAACCGTGGCACTAAGTGCCTCATCCAGTCTCCTTTTAAACACTTCCAGGGATGGTGACTCCACCACCTCCCTGGGCAGCCCATTCCAATGGGCAATCACTCTTTCTGTGAAGCACTTCTTCCTAACATCCAGACTAATCCCACCCTGCTGCAGCTTGACTGTGTTCTGTCACTGTTTGCCTGGCAGAAGAGACCAACCCCCACCTGGCTACAACCTCCCTTCTAGTTGTAGAGAACAATGAGGTCTCTCTGAGCCTCCTCTTCTTGAGGCTAAACAACTCCTGCTCCCTCAGCTGCTCCTTGTAGGGCCGTGCTCCACCTTCCTCACCAGCCTTGTTGCCCTTCTCTGGACATGTTGAAGCACCTCAAGATCTTTCTTAAATTGAGGGGCCCAGAACTGGACACAGTACTCAAGGTGTGGCCTAACCAGTGCTGAATACATCTGGTTGAAGGAGACCTCAAAGATCATCCAGTCCAACCCTCGACCGAGTACTGAAGAGTCAACACAACCATGTCCCTATGCCCTAGCATTAGGTACAGGATCTTTGCATAGTAGATTCCTGAATGCTTCTTCCCACCAAAAAAAAAACAAAAAACCAAAAAAAACCCAACCAACTGCTATTTTCTTTCTTAAGATAAAAAAAGAAGTTATTACCCCCCCCCCATTTTATATTAAAATCAGTTGCTAACATCTATGTCAGCAAATACAATAGTTGATGAATCTTAAGAGCATGCTGCAATTTGTGGCTCCATAATTAGCATTTGCCATGCGGCTGAGCTCTCCACTCTATGGAATTAAATTACATGACCCTTTTGTAAATGGAGGACATTGGTTCTGGGAAACTGGACATGTACCTTCTTGAGTTTGAGGTTAGTTGCATCGTGGCAGTATTTGTACCAGACAGACTTGAGTACAGATGCAAAGGGGGTGACCCCTATTCCAGCTCCAACAAGCATAACGGTTTCATATCTGAATACATCCTCGCTTGCTGTTCCAAAGGGGCCATCCACAGCTATCCTGAAATTGAAAATACACTTAATAAATCAATAGCAAATATTTATGAGTGCCATTTAAAAGAATAATAAATGAAAAGTTAAGATATTTGTCTGCTACAATGAATATTTGGGCCTAATATTAATCAGCAAAATATGAGGTGAAGTTGATAGGAAGAAACTGTAAAGAGCCATCTAAGGACCACATCTGTGATGGAAGCAGTTAAGAATTGTATCACAGGTGCCACCAAAATGGTTGTGCAAAAATTAAACTGTCATAGGTGTTGGTTGATTTTACCATGGAAACTCTGGAAACTCTTTGTACCTACTTGGGTGCCCACCATGCCTCCTGGAATTCTTGCTTATCGCACCCACAGGCATTGAACAAGCCCTCTGTCCAGTCTCCTACAATACGGATGTGAATGCTGAAGTAATCCTCTTCTGGAGCAGAGGTTAACGTAAATGGATGCCATTCCAGTTTAGACACTGCTGGACACTTGACAAAAATGTATTGCCCAACCTCCATCTTGAAGCCCTTCTTCATCATCTGGAGCTCAATTGTCTTGAAAGGATGAATGACCACCTACAGAGGGACAAAAGAAAAACAAAGGGAAAACAACAAGGCTGCCTTCACTTTTCACTGGATGTGTCTGCATCCTCCATTTTCAACATCATCCTCTGCTAGCAGAGTAAGGTGAAGTTCCCAGACAGAAGTATGAGGAACAGCACCTGACAACCAGATGAAAAATTGAAGATGCTGAATTTTTGGTTGAAGTATTTTTTCACACCATGCTTGCAATCAGTCCAAGAGAGACAGGTCAGATTGGCTGATCTTGTAATACATCACCAGATCTATGTGTATGTATGTTGTTAGTTCCAGAGGCACCTTACACAGTGGCACACATCATGAGGGTAGTGAAACACTGGAACAGGTTGCCCAGGGAGGTGGTTGAGGCCCCATCCCTGGAGATGTTCAAGGTGAGGCCCAACAGGACTCTGGGCAACCTGATCCCCCTGTCAGAAAGGGAAATGCTTTCTTTGTTGAGAGTTGCAGTTGGCATTTTAGTGGTTACTAGAGTTACAGCAAGATATTTTCCCATGAGTGATTTTGATCCAGTTGGGGATGTCTCTGCTGACTGCAGAAGGGGTTGGTCTAGATGACCTTTACAGGTCACTTCCAACCCAAACCATTCTATGATTCTGTGCTAGTGTTAATGGACTGGGCTGTATAAATAGAGGCAAAATCATAGGGCTATCATTTAGATAGGGAACTGGATAGGTAGCACCACTGGAAACTCATGGTTTTGTGTTATAGCTGTATGAGAACTACAACGTGGGCATTTGCATTCTGCTTGTCTTTAGCCAAAGATAAACAGAAGCAGTATTTTAGAAGCAAGGCTAGCATTTCCATCACTGGATTTTTAATCCTAAAGTTACCTGCCAGGGTGGTTTTCATTTTTCAGAAGAGATATTTGTTAATGCAAGTATTAGTAATAGTACTTAAGATTGTGGAAGAAACGATCTGCCAAGAGAGAACTAAGCAGGTGCCATAGACACATGGTGTAGAAAGGGCTCAGAGATATTTTGGTAAAATTATCAAGAAGCACCTTAGTATATTAGGAGCCTTCTGACATGTCAGCATTGTTTCAGGGCACAGTAGAGTCACCCCCAAATACTGCTATCATCTGAATAGGACATGTCCACAGGATGCACCACAGTGCCATGAGACAAAGTTCCACTGGGCAAGGCCAAGGTACTTTCAATTTGTTTGAGCTTAGTGCCATGCTAATTTGGCTGCCAGACTTTTAGGATCAGTATTAACATCTCTGCAACACACAGTGGGGAATGGAAGCTCAGCATTAGCTTTCCTCACACAAAGCATGCACCTTATAACTCTCAGGAGTAATTTGTTCTGTTGAAAAAGAAGAACTGATATTTGAATAGTTCTGGAAACAAAGATTTGCTATCTTAAATTACTCTTAAGGCCGTGGGAGTTCTACATTGTTGATTTTTTCACTCAATAGAAAGAAAATTAATTTCTCTTTCTTGTGTCTTAGCTAACATCCTCCTCTCGTGATCTTTATGGGCAGGCTACATTTAGAGGTTAGCATCAAGAGAGAGGTTCACATCATGATAGAAACCAGAACAATCTTTTCCCTGTCTGCTCTGTAGGAGCTGCTGACTTTGCTGCTCTTTTTGGAAAGCTTGGTAATGCTTTGCCTGGTGTAAACCATAGCATCAACACATACCTTTGTGATAACAACCTTCTGTTGTGACCTCCACAGCCGTACCAACCTCTCACACAGGTACAAACACATGGGACCTATTACCCATTTCCATGTCTGTAAGCAGAATAAAACAGGAAGTCAAATGATGGTGATGTAAAGTTAGATTAAATCAAGTCCTGGAAACATTATAAGCAGAAATGAAAGTCAAGTAGTCTAGGCTCTTTATCAACCAGAGTAGGAAACCTTTAAGAACTGTGACACTTTCCACATTACTTCTTGTCAGAAAAGCAAATGCTTTCTTTGTTGAGAGTTGCAGTTGGCATTTTAGTGGTTACTAGAGTTACAGCAAGATATTTTCCCATGAATGATTTTGCATCTGTCTGAAAAATAAGGTAACTCAGTGAAACGCAGAATAAAGCTCTGAACGTATTATTGACCCAGGACCATATTACTGCAGGAAAAGATGTTACTTCTCTTAGCAGATCAGTCTGAAATACAGACAAACAGCCAGCCTGGTTAGTCAATAGAAGCTGAAGTTTCAAGCCACATTTCCAGAGGCATTAATTTTCTGTTAATGACCATTAGTCTGTTAACTAAGCAAAGCTTTTTATACTGTGGATTATAGCACTTCCTAGAAATCCCCACAAGCCACAAAATAACATTCTATGTGAACAGTTCTCAGATACAATTTGCTCTTTTGCTTTGCCTGTTAATGGTGGCCATTTTACAGTAAAGTGGAGGCAGGCTGCCTGTCTGTCTGTAGTCTGTGTCTGTTTATAATCCACTGTGGTGAAATCTCTTGCTTTATTTAAAGAAAACTGTCACTGAGGAGCACCGAGGGTTACGGAGCTGCTTTTCTACAGCAAGTGCAGGAGTTATTCAACAAAAAGGGGAAACTGTAAACGTTTTCAATTGCATTTACACACAAGGCAACTCTTCTTACCATAGGAGGATTGCCTGAAAACTTGGGGATTGGGCATGCCCCCTCCTTCCCCCAGTGAGAGAAGTTCTTGTAGCAAATCTCTGGATTATGTTCATCCAGGCTCTCACCTGTCTGCCCCCGTACAATACGCCTGGAGACAAACAGAAATCATTAAGGCAATGAAAAGAAAATTAAGGTATCTACGTCTCTTCATTCTATTTATCTACTACAGTATTTATGTGGAGTTGTGGACCTCTGAAATGCTACAGCTTTGTTTGATTTACTACTTTATCCAATCTATAGAATTGCTATTTAAGTGATAAAAATAGGAAGGAACTTTTGTTAGGCAAAATAATGACTACGAAGTTAGGTAAGGAACTGAGATGTGTGTTCATTCCTATTTGCAGGACATGGTCACAACAGGAAAGCTTCATTCTTTCCACGGCTATCTGAACTAAGATAAATACACTCTCTTGTCTTCAATAAAAACAAACCTGGCATGAGAAAGGTAATCAATTTCTTAGTGACCAGTAGAGAAATTATTTCTGTTGTTTATCTCAGAGATCACAGAATGTCAGGGGCTGGAAGGGACCTCGAAAGATCATCCTGCCCAACCACTCTGCCAGAGCAGGATCACCTATACCAGATCAGACAGGAATGCATCCAGCAGGTCTGGAATATCTCCAGAGAGGGAGACTCCACAAGCCCCTGGGCAGCCTGTTCCAGTCTTCTGTCACTCTCACAGGGAAACAAATTCCTCCTTGTGTTTCCATGAAACTTCCTGTGCCTGAGCTTTCACTCGTTGCCTCTTGTCCTCTCATTGGGCACCATCGAGCAGAGCCTGGCTCCATCCTCTTGGCATTCACTCTTTACATATTTATAAACTTGAATGAGCTCACTCCTCAGCCTTCTCCTCTCCAAGCTGGAGACCCTCAGGTCCCTCAGTCTCTCCTCCTAAGGAGGATGTTCCACTCCCTTAATCATTTTTGTGGCTGCGCTGAACTCTTCAAGCAGTTCCTTGAGGTCCTTCTTGAGCTGAGGGGCCCAGAGCTGGACACAATATTCCAGATGTGGCCTCATCAGGGCAGAGTAGAAGGCTAGGAGAACCTCTCTCAACCTACTAACCACAGCCCTTCTAATACACCCCAGGATGGCACTGGCCTTCTTAACCACAAGAGCACATTGCTGGTTCATGGTCATCCTTCAATTGACTAGGACCCTCAGGCCCTTTTCGCCTTCACTGCTCTCCAGATCAACCTATACTGATCCATGGAGGACTTCTTCCTACTTACATTCTTCCTTCAACTCTCCTCCCTCTAAAGCTGTGGAGCAGCCTCTCAGTTGGTTGCGAATGAACACAAATGCCTCTGACACAAAGCAGCTGTGCCAGCTGATGATCTGGCCTCTATAATTTTGCATGGTTAAGATTTCTTGTCTGGTTTATTGTTGTTGTTGCTTGTTTTATTTTGGGGAAGCCTGACAGCTTCAGTTCAGCTGTATTTCAGGGGCAGAGCTAGTGCTGAATGACAGTTTTTAAGGGTCACAATATATTCCTATCTCATTCACTACTTCCTGCCTCTGTTCTGCTAACCTCAGAGGTGTGTGAGAATCCCCAAAATGATGTCAGTTAGACGAGGGTCATAGTATAGAAGTTCAGATTAAGATATCCTGGCTTTTCCTAGGAACTGTCTGATTTGGATTGGGCTGTTCAGTTTTATGCCAATATGATACAGTTGATACCTTCTTCCCATGACTTCTCTTTCTGTTTTTCTAGCTCAGTTTCCATTAACTGGACTATGTTTCTGATCTTTCAAAAAATCCAGGGTACCTAAGTTCTATGTACGCCTAGCTTGAAGTACCAAACATGTCAGAGCATTATGAGAAAGCCTGTGTACAGTCTTGAAAGTTAAAACATTGCACTGGTCATAAATATTGCTAATGAACCTCTTCCTCATCAAAAAAAGTTTGATTAAGATCTTGCCGGACAAATAAAGGGAAAGAATGACAATGTCCCAGGAGCATCACGAGTTGCAACATGTGGGAATATTACCAGTCACAGTTTACTTCCCCCTGGGTTCAGCTGCCCTCCAGGATGAGTTATGGGAACAGGAGGAGCCCATTTCCTGCCACTCCTCACCCCATTGCTTAAGGGAAAGTGGGCCTGAAGGCTTTTGCCTTGCCCTATGCACCATTCAAGGATTGACAATCTCAGTACACTGTATAAGAGAAAGAAAATACTTTTGATTCCCTTACTACTCAGTGTAGATGCTCTTCCAGTACTGTTATTAAGCTTTTGGTACTATAGCCTTAAAATTTACTTCTTTTGCTGCCAGAAGTTTCACTTCAGCTTCCTAGGCAGAGTGATCTGAATCTCTCATCTTTACACCTACTCTGATGGGAAGTTTGGGATATCTGTTTGTGACACAGAGCTCATGAACAAAAAGCATCAGTGCTATGAAAGTACTGAAACAGCTCCTAATGGACAAGGATCTACCCTTTCAATTCTCTTATCTTTGGTTTGGTGTCTGGGTATACATACATGTGGGAATATATACATGTGTACAGCACAGTCTTTTGTCTTCTGAGGTAAACTGACATCTACCCCTCTATCCAACATGTCACTTTGAGACTCTCAGCTCATACTTGTTCCGTAACATCCGTCTTTGCCAGCCATGATGCTTTCCTTGAGTGTAAGAAGCCTTCTGGGTTTTTTTTTTCTATAGTAGTAGTTTTCCTGAACTCAAAATGTCCTTCTTGCCTTTAAGGTGAAATAAGTGAGAGCACCGAGTTCACAGAGAGAAAGCATCCTTCCCTTTACAGATAATATTTCTGTGTATCTGTCCAAAATACAGCTGAACTTCTCTGACAACCATATTCATCTTCAATGCTGCCCAAATTCTTGCCTTTTTAGTATGGTGTAATAAAATGATGGAAGCACAGTAAATGTGAAAGTAAATAAAAGGTCAACTTGTACGAAATGCCTGCTCCTAACTGGCCTCTAGAAAGAGCAGTGCTTGCTTTCTGACAGCATTATGTAGTAGTTACTGGGGCAACTTGGGACATTTTGACAGTAATCGTACAGTATTTGCTGCAGGACCCACGAGCCACTTGTTTTCCTTCAACGGGTTTTGCTCAAACCTTCTTGTTTTGGAAGTTGGAATGAAGAAATCTGCTGGTGGCAATTCTCATCTGCCTTCTATTTTTGTCCTTCCTGTTGTAGTTTCATATTTGTCTTCTCTCTATCACTACTGGACTGAGAGGAAGTGTTTTTGAATAGTCATGTGTGCTAGGCATTTTTAAAGCACACTTTCTAGTGATCCTGGAATTTCCTTCAAAATGGACAATATAGCATAATTATGAACTATGAAATGTGGCTTGGATGATTTAACTGTTTTGCCCCTGCTTTGCCCAGCACTTAGGTGGTTTTACAAAATGGAAGTAAAGCTAATTTTTCTAAAGCTGCCATTTAATCCCTTCTGAAATGCTACAGATACAGAAATTCATCCAAGTCTGAACGATAAATCTTTGTCATAATAGGTTTCATTTACCCAACAACATTCTAGACTTTGTATCATTTTCATCCTAATGTGTGTGGTGCAATTCTTTTTATGAAAGACAAATTAACAACTAGAAACAGGAGCCTTGAGAAAGAGCTTTCCAATTAAAATATCAAAAGGAGTTGAATATTAGTGAGCTTAAGTATGAATAGCCACAGAGATGATTAAGGGAATGGAACGTCTCTCTTACTAGGAGAGACTGAGGGAGCTGGGGCTCTTTAGCTTGGAGAGGAGGAGACTGAGAAGGGACATAGGTAAAGGGTGAGTGCCAAGAGGATGGAGCCAGGCTCTGCTCGGTGATGCCTGATGACAGAACAAGGGGCAGTAAGAAGTTTCATGGAAACATGAGGAGACATTTTTTCCCTGTGAGGGTGACAGAACACTGGAACAGGCTGCCCGGGGGGGTTGTGGAGTCTCCCTCTCTGGAGACATTCAAAACCTGCCGGGATGCATTCCTGTGTGATCTGGTACAGGTGATCCTGCTCTGGCAGGGGAGTTGGGCTGGATGATCTTTCAAGGTCCCTTCTAGCCCTTGACATTCTGTGATTCTGTGAATATCAGTGAGTTTAAGTCTCATATGAGGCCCATGAGTAGGTTGTTGCATGTATCAGTGTAGGCTCTCAGACCCTCTGTTAGACCATTACCACCATGAAACCACCCTGCTGCCTAAAGTCTCTATACTTGTGTGTGTTGAGAGTTCCACATTAAGAGACAGTAGTTATCATGCATTGTGTGATAAATGTGGATACTCACCCAGCACCATGGATGACGAGGCCAATAAAGAAGATGACAAAGAGATGGTGAGTGTACCAAAATACTTCGAAATACGACCTGCGGATGGTTTTGGTGGATGACGTGATGATGAGTATGAGGGCCAGCGTGATGACAACACCAGTGAGACCAGCCAGGTATGTGAAAGCTACATAGAGGCCTCCCACGGGATTCTGTGAAATAATTGCACACATTGGTCTGAGGAAAGGGCTACATCAAAGCAGAGCCTCTGTCTCGCTTGCCAAATCCTTTACTTTGTTGCAAGTCTAAGTCATGCTCTGTGACTTTGTCTGTGAACAATGTCAAAATCCCTCTCCAGTTTCGCTGCAGTGCAGATTTACTTTTACTAAAGTAAGTGGAAGTAGAGAGAAAAAGATTTCCACTGGTTCACACGCTGAACATTTGCAGAGTCCTCTACAAAAACGTGGAATTCTACGTCCATGTTTAGGGAGTGAAATGAAAACTCTCCTTTTCAGTGGCATTGTGGGACTGTGGGTCTTGTATCTTGTACCCAGACAGGGTTCTCAGTGCTTCTGAGGAATGGGGAAGGTCCTTAATTTTGTTTTTTTTTTAACCTAAGCTTAAGCAGATCAAAACTTCTAGGATACTTTTAGGTAAAATCTTTTGCCTTAATTTCTGTATTCCTTTCTATGTGCCATGTCTACCCAAGTCAGGAGAGGGCTTTACAGGGTATTTGTGTTGGCATCATGTTTTAAAACTACTTTCAAATTCTCTGGTGAAAAAATGTCAAGTATTTAAATTCTCCTTGAATACTGCATCCAGTTCTGGTGTTCTCATCATAAGAAGGACACAGAGCTGCTGTAGTGAGTCCAGAGGAAGACCACAAAGATGATCCAAGGGCTGGAACACTTTGGCTATGAGGATAGGCTGAGGTAGCTGAGGTTGCTCAGCCTAGAGAGGTCTGAAGTCTTAAGCTGCCTTCTACTACCCTACAGGAAGACTGGAGAAGGACTTTTCAAAGGGGTGTCTAGCAATACGACAAGGGGGAATAGTTTTAAGCTCAGGGAGAGTAGGTTTAGACTGGATCTTAGGAAGAAGTTCTTTAGTACAAGGGTGGTTGGACTCTGGAATAGGATGCCCAGGAAGGTTGTAGATACTTCCTGCCCATGGGTGTTCAAGGCTAGGATGGACGATCCCTTGAGCAGCCAAGTCTAGTTGAGAGGCATCCTTGTCCCCCTAGGGCAAGTTGGAGTAGATGATCTCTAAAGTCTCTTCCAACCTAAGCCATTCAATGATTTTCTGATAGTATAGAAGATAATACAGATGTTTCCTGCTAATATGTAAGATTTCCTGATAAATATAGAAGAATAAATCATACAAAGTTTCACTGCAGGATGGCCCTAGACTGTGCACAGCAGAAATAGGCATTCTGATCAAATACTCTTGTATGAATGCCCAACCAAGTGTCTTAATGACTTCTCACTGCTCAATGCCACTTACCCCAATAGTTTTTCTAAAGAAGTTGACATAGCTTTCACCTGGCTTATCACCAAGGCTAGAAAGTGCAGCTGCCAGAGTTCCTTCCTCTTCAACACGGGCTTGCACGCTCCACTCTACGTTGAATAAATGTGCAATGGTGTGGATGGCTGGGAGTGACACAAAAGGCATAACCAGGATTAAGCAGAAGATACTCAGTGGGTAATCACTCAGTGGTTTAGGATGGCATTTGAAACTTTGCAACATTTGTCAGCTGCAGTTAAAACCTCTGCCACTCATCATCACAATTTCAGATGACTGATGTGATTTACTGTTAAAGATTTACCATTTGCAGCTTATGGGGTTGGGGTTTTTTTGCTTGTCTGTTTGGCTTTTTTGAGAAAAAGGAAAGCAGTAAGAGAAGTTTCCAGGATGCCTTTGTTCAACCAAGACTTTCAACAATTCAAGTAGTAGTACAACGATACCTGGAAACTGAGGAATAGGATGACTTAAAATATTTGTTAGGCTCATCCAAGATTTCTGTATAAGAGCCAAGTAGTAAGCGTGGATCTCTTTGATATCACATTTGCTGTTGGTGTTTTGTTCTGCTGTATTGCTAATAATCACTAATAATGTTCTTGCTGAGCTGGATGTATCCATAAACCTAGTACAGCTGAGGTGTTACCCAGTACTTCCACCACACATTATTGCAGGGCTAAGCTCCACAATACTTTCCTACATGTTTCCCCTTTTGTATTACCAGATACTTATTTGCCTTCACAGGGGGCCTGCTGGGTGCAGATCTAACACCCTACCACAATCCAACTCTGCTGCAGACCTCTGTGGCATTGCCTTAACTGCATTGTCCTGCTCCTGTTCTGTGAAGTGGTGATGAGATTTCAGCCACAGCTCAGAAACAGAATCTACTCAGCTCAAGTAATCTACTGATACAAAGACTGTTCTAGGATAGTGATTTGTAAGGTACCTGCATTGAGAAGTGACAATTTGATGGGAGGAAAAAAATCCCAGAAAACTCTTCATTTACAAAATGAGACATAAAATATGGAAACACTTCCATGGCTTGTCTGAGTATTTTGTACCTTTTTCTTTCATAATTTCTACTATTAGTAACAGATAAGAGATAAGTCTAAAGAAGAATTAAAGT
Organism: Tricholaema leucomelas; assembly: GCA_013400475.1. Lineage (NCBI taxonomy): Eukaryota > Metazoa > Chordata > Aves > Piciformes > Lybiidae > Tricholaema lacrymosa > Tricholaema leucomelas. Next base: position 367,702 of record WAAF01014016.1, read on the forward strand.
CAGGTTATCTGGTTTTCAGGGCGTTGCTAACACCCTTTACTAATCAGTGTTGATGACAGATCATGAGAAAGAATAATCTTCCTTATTTGGTTTCTTTTGCTCTCTGCCAGTTGCAGAATAATATTTGGAAATTGGTTTAAGTCTTAGAATCATAAAATGCACTGGGTTGGAAGAGACCTTTAAAGGTTATCTGGTCCAACCCACCTCTGCAGTCAGCTGGGACATCCCCAATTAGATCAGGCTGCTCAGGACCCCACCAAGCCTCACCTTGATTCTCTTGAGGGATGAGGCCTCCACAACATCCCTGGGCAATCTGGTCCTTTTTATTCAAAAACCATTGGACCTTGCCCTGCTGCAACACCTCTGTAGCTTCCCAGAGGACTAGAGTTCAGATTAGCAACTTTTCCTCGTTGCCAGCCAAAGGCAAGGAGTAAAGTCCTTAATGGACTAAGGAGCTTAATGGACTACGGAGCTTAACTGGGCTTCACTTGTAGTGCTCTAAGGACAAGCTTTGAGGCTCTGACAGCAGGAGCTGGTGTTACATAGACAGCCAAAGCAACCACCTACCCCACCACTGCCAGCCCCATGGAGACTTCAGTCACTCTCCTTCCCCATGGAGAAACTCAGAGCTCAGAGGCATCAACTCCCAACCCAAAAGTAACAAATCATGTAGAACCCAGACCTTGCTCCAGGACCCAGCACCCAGAAACAACCATGGCTGAGCCCCACTTTCCAAACCCACAGCCTGAGGTAGATCTCTGTGCTCCTCCTTGGAGACACACTGAATTGTGCTGGTTTCCATGTGTGTCCAAAGAGGTTTGGCAACATCTCATGACTCTATCTTATCAGACTTCTGCTGCAGTCAGGCTGGCAGCACCACCGGGTGGGATTGGCCCCACTCCCCACCGTCCTCCATCGCATCAGTGCCTGCAGATGGTGAGACCTTGGCATTTGGGCTGCTAGGTGTGGGGGTTTGCTTTTGAATTCTGCCCTCTCCCCTCTGCAGAGCTGCCTGGGATCATGCACACTCCTTTAGGTTAAGGAAATCAGGTCACCTATCCATATCCTTATGAAAGCGATTCCTGCCCAGCGTGCATGTAAAATGCAGGGGAAAGCAATAAGCAAAGAAATAAGCAAGTACCAACCAGTATGAAGGGCAATCATCCATGCCACCATTTTGTGAAAGGTGAGGTTCCTGTCCAGCTGTCGTCTGACACGGGTAGAGCAGCACTTTGTGTTTGAAAAAGAAAAGAAGTGTTTGAAGACTATTTGTGAATCTCTGTATACTGATTTAAATGCAAGGACAAAACCTGAGCCCCTGAGCATGACAATCGGTCGTGTTGCTAGTGAAAAACCTAAAAATCATAAATATAGATACAAATATTTCTCCCTCATACTTCAGAATATGGGAATATGAGAGAATGTTTTAACATGTCCCATTGGAGCAAAGTATTTGATAATGAGAAATAACCTGGCATCCACTATGAAAAAGTATATATCTCATCTGTTATATGTTATAAACAGAAAGAAGGATCACAGTCTGCCATGTCAGGGTGATTGCTTTGGTAGAGTTTCAAGTTGCCACCTAGCATAGGATCTTGGTGTGGTTCACTGTATAAAAGGATTGTAAAGTCTGAGTCTCAGGGAGCTTCAACCCAAAATATCCTGGTCATTTCTGGTTGGAAACATTAAGTGATTCCTTCCCCAGAATACTGGATGTACTTGCTGGACGTTAATTTGCAACTTGTTGCTGGAATTACCAAAAGAGTAACAAAAATTAAGTAAACAAACAAACAAACAAACACCCACAAACAAATGAGAAAGCAAAACATAACCCTGTTCCCCCCCAAAAAAAAACCCTGTGTAGTACAGAAATGAAGAAGTTGGTTCTTAAGAGAAACAGAATGACAATTGCATTAAAAATGATGCCAGGTTTCTAACAGGCCTCATCTGAATTTTACTGTAGTGAATGGCAGGTTTCCTGTAACTCCAAGTTCCTGTAAAGTTAGCCTTTGCTGTCTCCACACAGTAGAAAGCTTGATTGTCCTGTTATTGTATCTTTATATTGCTTTTGCTCACTGCCAAAAGGAAGAAAACTCTATGCAAACTGATGGAAACATTTCCTCAGAGGAGCTATGTGTGTGCTTCATACAAGAAATGAAGAGAGCCCAAAATATTCTCCCAGATGTTTGCTTAATATTCACTTTCTGGATGGTGGAGTGAAGTAAAGTATCTTCCCATCCAAAAGGGTCAAGCTGATCATCCCAGCCACCAAGGACTGAAGCAGAAGAAGGGATGACAAAACACCAGAACAGTTTAATTTCTGATTTGTTCTTTACTTAGTGGAAGTGCACCAGGAGTGGCCTTACTCTTCCATCTTACTTCTAAGTAACTTAGAAGTACCAATTGCACAGATAAATAGATGGACAGGAAACAGTTCTCTCCTTCAGTTATTCTCCAGCATTGATTAAAGGGCAAACTCTAATGCCCTGAGGCTATTGACATGACTTCAGTAAACTGTAACAAGAGCCAGGAAAAAATTGGCTTTCTCAGTGCCATGTATCTTGAGACATAATTAAAAGATTGTAGAATAAGCTGCAGCACAGAGGGGAAGTGCCAACGCTGCTTGACTAACTTGCACCTCATCTTTCTGTTTAAGAAGCTAAAGGCCAAGCAATGGCAAAATGCTGCAGCTGCATTCAGTGGTGAGGCTCTTGGACAACAGTGATGAATACGGCAAGAAAGGGCATGAACAGACAGCACAGCTGTTGTTTCAGTTAATAGCAAACAGCTTTGTGGTGTTTGATTTCTGGGTGGTAGGATGTGAAGGGCAGGGCTTTCTAGCACATCCTTACTGAACAGTGGGTTTGAGCAATTCTCTGCTTTCCTCAAACCCAATGACATTTCCATTGGAAAGGTCACTACCCTTTCAGTAAGTTATGTGACATTTTAAGATCCTTATTTCTCTTAAGAGATACTCACAGGTGTTACTTGCAGAACATAGCTAATCTGAGACAACAACAGAACAGGCACAAGCTGTTAGATCCCTGTGCTAAAGCCACCACAATCCTGACACTGACACTGGTACACTGGCTGTTCACCTTTTGCTTAAGATGCAAACTTACCTCCTTCCTGAGGTAATTCCTGCTTTATTGAGAACAGCAACTGAAGTTAAACAAAAATCAGCTGTCTAAGAGTTCTACTTTATGCCTTTTCCTCACCTCCTTGCTCATCCTGAGTTCTTCACTTCCTCATACGGCTTTGTGCTATCAACAAGACAGCAAACTGCAGACAAGCAGCAGAAATGGAGATGTAGTTCTCTTCAGGCTTCTCACTTGCAAATTCAGTGTAGCTTGTGTGAGATTATATCACAGTGCCCAAGGCAGAAGGATTTACTCTGTAGCTTGAATACTAAGATAATAGGAACCTCTGCCCAACCTGCTTTCAGGTTGACCCCCGTGGAATCTATTTCAGCTGCCATGAAGACCCTGTGTAGTTAAGAGTTCAATAATTTCCAGTTGCATTCATCCGACAGCAATACTGTTGCTTACTAAATTGATATTCACTATTGACTTCCACAACCTGGAGAGTCAACTCTGAATTTTGGCAGATACTTAGGGCAGAGGGAGAGCAACTTTAACCCTAAAGTTTTACTTACTATTCTTTTTTCTTTTACATATGTTGAGGGTATGACTTTTGTAGCATCCCAGAATCCAAAGGGGTATAGCACAAGACTGAAAGCCTGGTCTGTGTAGTTCCAGCCTTGTACTCCTAAGCATTATGCCTTAAATAAAAAGAACAGAGCTCTGCTTTTACTCTTAAATGTAATTTAGGAGTTTAAAGTGGCAAACATATCTCATTTATTAAGCCATACTAGTTGTCAGGCTACATGGCCTAGATGAAGGTACAGTCTGGATGTCTCTGATTATTTCCTTATTACTTTGTATCTCACTCTCTTCACTTACAAAGAACTCTTAAAGCACTGCATCGTTTTTATTGCTTCCTCTTTTACTCTGCTTTGTCAGCCCCCCCAGGCTGTCTCATTTACATGAAAGAATTTATACCATATTTACAGGTGAGAACCAACTTCTGTAAACTAGTTTTGTTGACCATGTATATATTAAAGAGGGTACAAAGAAAGGAAAAAAACATTGCCTACTTGGAAAGACGGTTTATGAGCTTGGGGAGAACATTGCTTGTTCATTACACCCTGGCATGCAGTCTGCATTACTTTTCTGTTGTAACAGCCAGAGGTCTGGATTTCAAGAGTATGGTACAGTCAGTGCACCCTCTCCACAGAACCATAGAATGATCTGGGTTGGAATTGACCTGCAAAAGTCATCTGGTCCAACACCCCCTACAGTCAGGGGCATCCTCAACTAGATCAGGCTGCCCAGAGCCCTGTTGAGCCTCACCTTGAATATCTCCAGGGATGGGGCCCCAAACACCTCCCTGGGCACCTCTCCATCTGTCACTTAAAATCAGTTGTGCTTTTCTTAGCAGGGGGTTCCTCAGTGCTACACATAACATTTGGGAACCAGAAACGGTCGAAAGGCCCGGAAACTATTTCATCTTGAGATGGAAATGCAGCTCAGACAAGTAGGAATACTATTTATGAAGCAGCTGGAAAAAAAAATCTCATCTCAAAATCCTGCAGAAGACTACATTTGCCTTAAGAACTGAACACGCAAAGACAGGAGACGTAAGGCAGGATGTCCAGCTATAAATGGGTCAACATCCATGTTGTCAACACAATGACAAACAAGGCAAACATGTAAGTACAACCTATGACTCTGCCAGATGGAAGAGGGACTTTGCACCTGGGGCAGCATGGTGCCCAGGAGACGAGCAAAAAGGGAAGATGGGAACGAGGCTAATTCAAAGCTACATCTTTTGACAGAATTCTAGATACCCCCTTGGCATATAGATCTCAGCCTTGCCCACATTGAAACTCCAGGCTTATCTACTTCTTAAAAAAGGACATCCCCCAAGTATTTTTGGGGAACTTGGATGAAGTTGTTTGGTACATTTGCAAGGCTGCTTAGGCTGCCTTTCATAAATTTTGAAATTCTTTCTTCATCTTACCGCACTTGATCCTCTGAGGAAGGAGAGCAAGTTTCGACATACTGGCAGCAGAATCAGCATGCAGTTGAAATTCAGACAAGCTGCAGGGGCCCTTGCCAGAGCCAAAGCACGCTGTAATTGGAGAGATGCTGTTATTAAACACCTTACTTGAGACATTATCCAGGCACAGATTTTATTCATGTATTATATCACAACTTTTCATCAGTGTTAGATCTAAAGATCATAGAATCACAGAATGGCCTGGGCTGGAAGGGACCTCCAAAGGTCATCTAGTCCAACCCCCCCTGCAGTCAGCAGGGACATCCTCAACTAGATCATGTTGCCCAGAGCCCTCTTGAGCCTCACCTTGAATATCTCCAGGGATGGGATTTCAACCACCTCCCTGGGCAACCTAGGATACTTAATAATGTTCACATTTCAAAGTAGTCATGCTCTGGCTAAGTCAGAGGCACATATGCAGGCAGAACACATTCCTTCAGATAGGCACCAGAACTGATGTAACATGGTTGTACAAAGTGCTCATCATAATGTCTGATAATCAATTGCCAAGCACAGATACAAGGCTAAGCCATTAGTAGAGTTATCTGCCCCAGGGCCATAAAGAAAGTGTCACTGTTGTGGTTTCATTTGGCTTGGGGGTTATGGTAGACTGAAGGGTAGCCCATGAAAAAAGCATTTTTATGCTCTCTGTTGTAAGTGAAGGGAGTGTAGGGAAATTTGTTCCCTCATCTTTTAGGATTATGTTCCCTTTATCTTGCTCTTCACATCTTGAGTGATTTCAGAGCTTTGAACAAAGACCATTTTAAAGAAGGGGATAACAACCATATTACTCCAAACACAATGAAGGTAAGGCAAAAATAATACTGATGTTTGCTCTCCTGGCATTGGTTGGGATCCTTTCAGGTTTCAAATCACAGTTACTGACTGTGAAATGTTAGGCTGAGCTCTTGTTGTGCAAGCACAGGTCTCTGTCACCTCAAAGGCATCTGCACTATGATTGCAGAAGACAGAATTTGATCCATAGATGGGAAGCTCTAAGCAAAATGGGGTTTCATGTCTTGTTGAATTAAACCATGTCTTTGCAAACCTTTTGCAAAGTGCTGTGTTCTCTAATTTGAAGCTTAGACTAATTTTCTTATCTGACTAGCCTTTTAAAATATATGGACAAATTAATTTTCTCTGCCTTTGTTTTGGAAGCAAGTTTGTAGTGGGACACTTAATGTTGCAATAAGCAGTTGGATTATATTGAATAGCCCAGGGCTCAGAATCACTTTACTACTTGACTACAGTTCACACACTTGATGAGTATGTGAATGATGGTTGCTTTTCAGAGTCAACAGCTTTGTAAACTATTCATGCTATGAAAAACAATTACAAGGGGAAATGATCACACAATGGTTCAATGACAATATACTATTCATCTTTTGCTTAACTAAGCAGACACATTTCACACTTATTTTAATTAATAGCAGCATAATGGTTACCTGAAAACATCTTTAGAATAGGATCTCTCTGTTTTGCAAGCAGGTTTCTATTCAGAAGCACTGAACATCTGTCAGCATTCAGTTACCTGCTTGCATGTGACTTTTAACTCTTGCACAAACCTGCTGCTTCAGCCACTTAATGCACTAGGGGAGAAAAGTGCTATGTACTCTGTCTATGCCATGATAACCAATAATACAAGGGTCTTACTCACGCCAAGGAGTACTCTGGTGTAGAAGAATTTTGGTGGGATATCATAGGCAAGGTAATACCACCAAAAGAGGAAGACGTTTAAGCCCAGCCACACGAGCTGAAAGAAATGGAACAGGAAGTTTGATCGTTTGTTTGCAGAGATCACACATCAGAATTCACACACGGTTCAGATAAGGCCAACCAGCTCATTGTGCTCTTGTTTTCACATAGAGGTGTACTGTAGGGTATGAAGGGTTCAGCAGGGGCAATAGAATTTTTTCTGGTGGGAATGGTGTCTGGCATGCACACAGGAGTGCTAATAAACCAAAATAGAACAATGAATAAATGAAACTTTTGCATAGCTCAAGGCATTTGGACATGATTGTATAGGAAACATCATATTATGGGTGTTTAGCTAACTCCGTGAGTCAGGCTGAATCTCCAAACACCATTAAAGGAAAAGGCCTCTTCCAAATGGCAGTTTCTCAAACATATTCACCAAAGTAAAAGGAAGACTTAGGAGCTGTGGCAAAGGACAAAGAAGCTTGAGATATAAATATGGATGGTCTAAATTACACATATAGCCCAAATGAGTATGAAGTGCTGAAGAGCTGAAATCAGCGCCAGAAGGAAATATTGAGCAGAGGCACTTCGACAGTGTCTAAGCTATCCAAAACAGGGCTTCTTCATAGCTGTACTGTGGTATTTTCTCACAATTGCACATCCTATGATGCAGGTTTCTTTAGGGAAAGAAACGTTATTAGCCCTTCTCAAAGCTACTTCTCAAAGCCCATCAGGCCAGATTGTTCATAGTGAATCTGGGCATCTGCCCTCCTTATGCTGATTGACTGATTTCACATCCTATAGTGAAACAAATCTGTATCAGTGTGCTCTCAGTCCAAGTAGAGTTACTAAGTGTTGCTTGAAAACAGAGAGAAAGTCTTAGAACTGGGAGGAAACCCAGTCTCTGTTTATAAGCTAAGTATACTAGAACCTGTGACGTTGCAGTGCCTCATTCTTCCTAATCCACATGTTTTGCTGGTCCCTTGGCCCAACTGACAATCTAAAAAAAAATGGATTAATTTAAGTCTTGAAAATGTCTTACTGTTGTGGCATAAATGCAGGGAAATGAAGGGATTTCCATCATGGTAAGGCAGTGTATGGGAAATCCCCAAATCCTCATTAAAAACAAAGCTCATCTCAGGATTAAATGCTTAGGAGACATAAAGTGAGTGTGCCACTCCCATGTACAGTAGCCTGACAGCATGCCCAGAAAAAACAAGAAGTTAGGCATAATCCTTGATGGTCTCTCACAGTTATTCTTGGTGCTGACCCATAGGGAACACAGATGCTTTGAAAAACAACTATGGTGCTCTCTGGCTTTTTAGGCTGAGTGCAAGAGTTAGCAGCCATCCACGCTGTTAGCTAGGGCCAATGGAGGTGACACAGGCTGGGGTTAAGGCTGCCATGTTTCTGTCTTGTTGAGGTACATTGATAGAAATTGTGTCTGTCTCATTTCTTTCAAGTGCTGGAACAATCTAGTCAATGTGCAGTAAAGCTGGAGAGGGCAATGCAGAATACTTTGGTAAGGCTTCAAGTGAACTGTCCTTTTAACCGGTTTCTTTATCAGTGACTTCATTAGTATTTTTCCTCTCTTAGTTGATCTTGTTATAGCTTTGAGGCTTTAAAAAAATATTCCTTATTCCTCTTTCAAAATTCTTTTTAATATTTCAGTTCTGGTGGAAGAGAAAAAGAAGCCAGAATTCACCTCTCAGCACCTTTAACTTCCTCAAGTCACTGAAGGTAACAGCAAACATAAGTGCTGCTTTTTGAAGCACTGAAGTGCCAAGTATGCTTCTAAACTAGTGTTACACATCAACAATGTAGTATCCATTAATTGTTCATACCAGCAGAAATACTTTTTGAGTAAATACACTTCAGTGAGCACAAATATATAAATTCTGTGTCTTATTTTCCTTCCTTTCAAGCATTTACATCTTCTAAGCACACTTGGCAATGATACCTTAACTGATAGTATATGTAAGTATTACATGCATTGTAATACTATAGCACCTATAGCTCTTGTATCACATTGTGAAATGGAAAAAGAAAAACCAAAAAAAGAAAAAGAAAATACTGAAATATTAACTTCTGTCTAAGTTTCCTTCAAGGAAGACTGCACTGCTTTACTCCTTAGCACTTTTAATATGACTGGGATTTTTGGTACTTTTAAATCTTGCTCAGCGTTATTTTGATGTACTTTCCCAGCCACTCTGTGCAAGCTGTGTACAAACTCAATGCAAATACTAGTTGTTTTAATGAAGGATTCATAAACCTCTGCTCTATATTCTGGAATATGACTCTAATACAAATTTTATACCCCCCAAGACACTCTGCTTTCAGTTACACCCACTTTTGTTTATAAAAGTGCAAGAAAGAGGGGTTGTAGTAATTGCTCTCTCCGATGAAGCACACATAGTTAAGTGAGATGTAACTGAAGTCACTGCTGCATCCAAAAACCTCAGCTACTCAAATATTTGTAAGAAAGCAAATCAGACTTAACATACAATCATTTCTCAACCAACAAGGAAGCCTAAAGCAAGCAAGATACTGGACAAAACTCCTTAAAAACATGAGTCTCTTGAAGCAGTTTGCTGCACTTTGCTGCCCTAGTTTCAGCATGATCAGATGAATCATTTCACTTTGCACAGCCAGAACTGCTTTGTAGAGCTTTCTGAGGAACTTTTTACTGGACACAAAGCACAATAAAGACTGTACTTACAACGACGAAGATGGACAGTCCTTCATTCTCCACCCAGTTACCCATGACTGCCTGAGACGAGCGTGCACAAGGGCCTGCTTCTTTCTGGGACAGCGTCTGTGTCTTCTCTCATAAGGAAGTGAGAGCAGAAGCTTGCAGCAACCTGTTTCCTTTCTCATTCATTTAGGAAATAAGTTAACCATTGAATCATGTCCATGGTTCTGTTTTAGACACGTTTCTATCATCTTTGCATAGAACTTTAGCTCAAATGCATATAAACTGTTGAGTATTTTTTTTCCCGTGTCATACAGAGGATAAAATAATTAACATCACTGGACAGGTTTTCTGCTAAAAAAATGTCACTTTTACATAGTTTTCAATGCTGAAATGTAATAAAAAATGCACAGCAGAGTTATCTCTTCCAATTTATTTCCTTTTTTATCACCCCAGGTCTGAGTCACCATTTCTGCTGATCCTCTTTCATAAATAATCACTAGAATTCTCTGTCTTAATTCAATGTCCACAGAAGCTTCCCAAAGTGTGGAACATGTGTGGTACATGTAGGCCTTGCTACTTCCTCTCTGTTTGGGCCAAAACTGATAACAGGTCTCACTAGATAGGCTATTTTTCCTATTTTGCTATCCTATTTTCCTATCTTCCTATCAGAGTCCCCAGGCCCAGGGACCATGTCATTTTATAAGGGGGTGGTGGGGAGAAGGCATTTTGCAGCTGTGATTAGAGAAAAGGATATGGAAAATAGCTCAAATTAGTGAACCACTAATAAGAGCAAGAGCTGAGAAGGTGAGATAAAACCTGTGCAACTCACATCCACCATAAACATGACACAGTTTACCTTACTCTGCACTCATTTTGAAACTTGCTTTCTTAGGGCCTGATTCTGGCAGTGATGAAACATTGGTCACAATGTAAATGGGGAAAATGCTGGGAATGTGCTGGTTAGCAGCTCTCTTCCTATCTCTGTTTCCAGCATACTACAGCCCTCACTAAATTTCTCCTGCAATATGGCCTCCATAAGGTCACAAAATGACAAACCCTTCATCTGTTTCTGCATTTTCTAAAACACATAGCCAAACAGAGCTATCTGAATGACAGAGGTGACTTCTGCATTAGTATTCCCTCTAGTGATGTGTAGACGTAAGGGCCAAAACATAGCCCAGGGATGAAGAGCAGTGCTTCACTTCCTCACTTAAGCAGGACTGGTGGTGTTTTAATCATCTTCCTTCACAGAATCCTCCAAAGCTTCAGGAACTGAAAACTTAAATGAAGTCTTCAAAGTTTCTTAAGTGGAGTTTGCAGCAGCTTCATTTGGCAGGCTCTGTGATGCCCCAGACTGCTATGTGCTATCAGACACACTCATCACCATCCCAAATGAATGTCAGCAGAGTGCCTGGTCCCCTTAGCTTTTGGGAGCTAAACAGTGGTTGGGGAAGGGAAGGAGCAGGGCAGTTTTAATTTCTGGATGTCCGTTCTTGCTGTGAAGACTGGCCTGCTTTCCCTGCCTAGAAATGCAAGTGCTCTCACTGCCTTTTTCTTCCCCTTAATTCAGGTTAAGTTACCTATAACTTTTCTGGGGTAAGCAAGTGTTGGCAACCAGGATATTCTGAGCTTGGGCAGCCCTGCTTTGCTTGGGAGCTCCCCAGGCACCAGAGCCAGTGAAAAACAGATTTACTGGCTCAGAAGGTTTCTGGCAGGCCACAAACGCAGAAGTCATAGCAGTTGCAAAGTCTGGTGTCCTCTTAACAGCCTGAATACAGGCCATGAAACAGGATATTTCAGCTGCTTCCAACCCAGCAGTTATCACATGCACATGGCTTATCTCAATGCTGGTATTCTAAAGGGAGGCCAGAGGTGCTGGACTCTTCCACGAGTGGTATGCTCTGGTGCTACCTGCTGTTTGTAAGCTTTTCCGTTAACTTCAGAAGTGATGGAAGAGTACACAGCAAGCTTTAACTGGTTGCTGCAAGTGATAGGTGTGGGTAGAACTGGTACCAAGAGCACCCACGTATCACTCCTGATTGAATTCTGGTGCTTGCACCTTCAGAATTAGTGAAACATCTTTGCTATTATATTACAAAGATTTGCATGGTCTGCACTTTGGTCTAATTTGAGAAATGCATCCTGTACACAAAAAGGCAACACTGGCAGATGTGTATTAATTACACAGGAGCATGTAAAACTGGAATGTGGAAAAAATTAAACACCATCCCATTCTGTTTCTAAGATTTCTTTCTAACTAGATAATTATGCACATTTTTAATCTCTCTTTGCACCAAAAAGTTCAATGAACAGGGATCCTATTGCAGCATGACAGTTTTGCAATAGCATTCAGGTCTCAGGGTTCTTCTATTTCCTTGCAGCAACTTTACTTACTTGCTTAAGAATTAGTCTAGCTCCTCCCCTGCTCAGCACGATGGTGTTCTCTGTGTTCCTGCACAAATTTAATTACAGACAGTTAGAATCATAGAATTGTTTTGGTTGGAAGAGATCTTTCAAATCATCTAATCCAAATTAACCCAGCATTACCAGGTCACCACTAACCCATGCCCATCAGCACCACATCTATACATCTGTTAAATACTTACAGGGATGGTGCTTCTACCACTTACTTCCCTGGGAGCTGCAATAGGCCTATGTGTTTAATGCCTGCCTCCTAAAAGGGACAATGTAACATTCTGCATGTATAAACCCCAAAGAGAGAGTGATATGAAGAAAAGACCCAGCTCCTAAATTGCTGAGGGTGTTGCTGAATTGAAACTGTTGAGCTCTTTCATGTATAGCAGGAGAAAAGCAGAGGAGAGATCTCAATTACCCTTTTCTTCTTCTTTTTTTTTTTTTTTTCCTGGTAGGCCTAAATCTTTATTTTGAATGCTGAGCAATCCTTATTTACTAACCTTCTCTTGATTCTACACCAAAGAGGAAGAAGCAGACAAGGGACTTGTCAAGCTGTCTTTCCCAAAGGGAGTGCTTTCATACACAGACTGAAGCTGTCACTGTATGTAGCTCTTTTCACTCAAGGGAATGACTTAGTCTGAAACTTCTGCTGTTCCTGCTCTGTATACAAAATAAAAGATTCCATATTAAGACAAGAGAAGAAAAACTGAGAGATGTAGGAAAGAAAAAAACTATCAGTGAGACTCCAGTACTGAGTAGCAGATCCTTCTATGTCTTTGTTTTACACTGCAAGAGTGTAGTTCCCTACTCCAGTACTTCCTCACATTGCCTTTTCAATGATCATGGGAGAGCCACGTGCTGTATTAATAAAATTCATGTCTGATCCAGTTGCCACATCAGTCCTGGCTTAAAGTTAAGCAGCCCCATCACAAAACAGGCCAGAATCTTTGCATGTTGATGTGTTACTGGAAGGAAAAGCCATCACCAGTGGCATACCCCAAGTACAGATAGAAATTTTATTCCATTAAGCTGGCAGCTGTTTTCAGGTAGAGCTGGAGTAAAGTTGGGATAGCATAAGATCCCATGCAAAATAACCTGCCTTCATGTGGGACTGAGGGAGAGGGAGCCTAGCTTGCAGCCTTTTGGCAGGGTACCAGGCTTTGTGATGCACTTATCCTGGCTTGGAGACTGGAACAGAATGACTATCTACTTGCTTCTCCCTGTATAGCTGGATTTCTCTTCCCATGATTTCAGATACACTATCTTTTCACAAGCCTCTAGTAGCATAGCCTGGGGTAACACCTCTCTGCCTGGAGAGTGAGACTTCACCAGAAGCTGCTGACCAGCAATTTTCCACTCAGGAAAACATCACAGGATCACAGGATGTTAGGGGTTGGAAGAGACCCAAAGAAATCATTGAATCTAACCCCCTCTGCCAGAGCAGGACCATACAATCTAGCTCAGGTCACAGAGGAATGCATCCAGATAAGCCTTGAAAGTCTCCAGAGAAGCAGACTCTACAGCCTCTCTGGCTGTTCCAGTGCTCTGTGACCCTTACAGTCAAGAAGCTCCCTCTCGTGTTGAGGAGAACCTCTTTTTCTGCAACTTACAGCCGTTGCTCCTTGTCCTATCCCAGGGAGCAAGTGAGCAGAGCCTGTCCCCCCACTTCTGGCCAGCCTTCAGATACTTATAAACATTTATCAAATCTCCTCTAAGTCTTCTTTCTCTCCAGACTACAAAGCCCCATTGTCATTCATTGGGCTCCATGCAGGACTTCTAAAGACACCAGGGAATCTCTGAAATTGTTCTAACAGACCTGTAAAAGCTGAGGAAGAAAACAAACCAACTGTCCCTAAATGTTAAATGCTAATTTACCATTCAGAAATCATCCCTTTTGTGGGGAAATGCTTCAGGCAATAACAAATCAGAAATGAAAGTGGAAGTCCCTGGTGTAAAACTTAGGTGAACACCAGCAGTCTCAGCTCAGTGGTGGCCATGGCCTACAGGCTGCAGGCAGCAGCTCTGTTTTCTAAGAATGCCCCTTCCTCACTCTTCCCCTGGGGCTCCCAGTTCCCACTCACATGATCCACTGCTGACTTTCACAGCTGTGTGCTCCATGATAAATTTGAAAATCTAACACACTTGACTCATCACAAGCCTTCTACTGTTAAAGCGAGGCAAACCAAGATCTCACTACTGCTCCCCATCTATCACCTCTCTCTTATCTTTGATTCAGAAGAAAAACCAGGTTTTGAAAATGAGTGCCCTTGTATTTCATTTACACAGTGGCTAGGTTTGGATCTGTGACTTGACTGTCAGCATGTCATGGTATTGTAGAGGGAAGCAGCCTGGGAGCAAGCACACACACTCAAAAGCCATCGCTTCAGAGAAGAGTCTGTGACCCCAGGTCTAAGCTAAATCCACAGTATGCTCTCTTGGCTGCTGGGTTTTCTAGTGTCTAGTGTACAGTGTCAAAAGAAATGGCTTCAATAGAACTACACAACTGTAGATATATTCCAGTATCCCACTTCATGCACTGGGAAGAGCTAACCAGAGTGAACACCCTAGTGCCTACACCCTAACTACAGAGGTCTATATTACTTTATATTGCTGCAGTTTGTCTTATAAAATACAAAGGAGAGCATTTTTTTGCTGATTTTTTTTCCTCTCTCCCATTCAACATAAGGGTGACAAGGTCACTCAGCATGAGGTGATAAGGTGGCCCGGTTCAATTAGACACCTGATAGATGAAACATCTGGCTCAGTCCTGGCTTTACTGAGGACTTCTAGTTTTCATTACTGTCAATAGGGGGAAAAAAAGAGAGGAACGTCAGAGACATCCATCCCTTTCTTTGGAAAACAAAGACACAAATAACACACTGCCTAAGCTTTGAACTGGGATGACTTTCTTCCTGGTTTAATTAATGTTGGATTAACAGCTACTGAAGCCTGTTTACAGCACTTCTTACACACCTATCTACTTCCCTTCTGTAAAACACTTTTAGTGCTTCCACAGAAACTACTGTTAAAAATGAAATGAAAATGCATTAGATTGTGGAATACAAGTTCCACAATATTGTTAATTCATTCTTTTTCTTGCTTTTATGATCCTTTAACATGAAGTTTGATGGCTTTTTACTCTGCTATTTCCATTGCTTATAGTTTATGGGAGCAGCAACAGGCAGGAGATAACCTCAGTTCTTTCTCACCTGGATTTAGCAATCTTTCTCTCACATAGTTTTCTGCCAGAGCCTAGAAAGCTGTGTCCACCTGAAATCAAATCCATAACTTTCAACTGCTAATTACAGCAATCTACAATATGTTATTTTTTTGCATTCTGGGACACAAGCCCACTTCACTGAGACCTTTGCTGCCTGGCAGGGAGGGTCTGCCAAACCATACACAAATCTTTTCACAATGTTTCCTTTCCTCTTACATGTGCTAAAACTGCATTTAGTTTTCTAGTACACTTGAATTTCTTGTGAGTGAGTGATGAGACCACAGAAAATGTGGGTTTAGATCTCCCATTAGTAAATTTTCTTTCATTTGCCAATTTTTCCTTTGTTTTCTTGCTTGAAGAGACACCTGCTCATTTGCTTTTGTACTGTGGAAAGAACGGTAGTGCATGGTGTATTAAGACAGCAGCTCAAGCAGAGAAGCCCTTGATTGCTAAAGGGCAAGTGATTTATAGGTGTTCACTAATGGCTACCTGCCTGGGGCTCTTGGAGTCTTCCATTTCATTTTGTACCCATGGCAAATTGTGCTGAAGGGTCAAGGATAATTGTAGTTGAGTCATTTGGTGAGTGAGTGGTACAGCACTCTTTAGTCTTTCCTGAGTTTGCCTCACTATCAATCTTCACAGCACAACATCAACATCATTCCATGGCAAGGCAGATGTAATTTGTCACGTCATATATTCCTTGCCTGTTTCCACCTGATAACCTGTTTCCCCTGCAAAGTTTTCACTTTCCTCTTACTCTGAAGGATTTTTGTTCATTTATGAGGTATGCAGCCAAATCACTATGAATGACACTCAGAATGGGCAATGTCTTATGTTTTTCTAATCAATTATATTTTGTCTTTCTGAGGAGAACAGACATTGATGCTTTTAGGGCAGCACTTTTTATCAGCTGACAAAGAAAGCATGATTCAAGTAGGACCTAGTCAGCTAGTGTTAAAAGTTCTATGATATATTGCACATATCAATGGCTTTTCGTACATGCATATGAAAGCCAGAATCAGCCAAGCAAACTGCACATACCATGTCTAAGATTTCTGTTCTGACCATTTGCATGGAAACTGCCTATTTGCGCTGAGACACAAAATCAAAGCAAGTGGCTACACAGTCCCTAGTGGCTGGCTGAGGTTAAACCACAACAGCTCTGAATCATTTCCCTGTGTCTGACTAAACCTGTGCACAGACAGAACACATTAAGCAGATGAAAAGACCAGCTGATGAAAGAGGTTTAAGAAGTTTAATAAGTAAATGTTTATTCCCTGACACTTTGTTTGCTCCATCAAAGTAGGAACTTAAGAAATTATGAACATGAGAGCACAGAACGTGTTTAAGACAAACTATTTCTAGCTCATTAGGTCTCACCTTCAGGGCCAAAAACTTACAGCTTAGGACACTAACAGGTGTTTTGGGTCACAAATTGCTTGTTTCTACTAGCAGCCACAATGTGAATATTCAAAAGAAACACAACGTGCTAAGCAAAGAAAGTGCAAAAAGCTTTCATTTAATTCTTGCAAATACAGTTGGTTTGTGTATTTCCACTAAATCCTTGAGTGTTCATCTTCTAAATCTTTCTCAGCAACAGAAATGCTTATTTGTGATGATACAGTGCATAGAAGAAAAAAGTCAACCACTTCCATTTCCTCTTCCAGATTTCAAGCCTGTGATACTTCTGAGGTAAAGAAATCATGGGGTTTTAAACTGCTTCTATAAAACTAACCATAACATATCACAGCCTCAAAAAGGACTCAGTGTCTTCTATCCCCACACAACAAGTCACTGAGTTGCCTGCTTGGTGCAGGTCAGGGGAGTGTTCAGTTCTTCAGCCATCTAAAAGCGAGACAGATAGTCAAAACTATTTGTCAAGGTTTCTAGTTAACAATGAGTAATAGGCCTCCAGAGAATGATTCTTATTGTATGCCTTAGAGGGCATTTAAAGATGGGTTGAATTATCCCTGGAGATATCCTCTGGAGAGCACCTACACGACTAGTTCACACTATCTGCCTAACTTCTAGATATTTGAAGTTACATAAGGTGAACACCATCCTAACACCAGAACACCACAAATTATCAGATAAATCATAATGTCAGGAAAATGAGCTATTCCAGAACATCACAATTCATGTGTTAAATTTAATTCCCTTACTAACAAGCAGCAAACGTGAAGAATAAAACAGTGCAAAGCCAATAACCAACCCCTCCATCCTCAGTAACAGTCACAGTTCACTATTAACAGTGGCTAATTGGCTGTTTCTTGGCAAACTCGGCTACAGTGCATTGTAGAAGTCCAATTCTTATACCACAGAGAGAAGTATTATTTTATTACACTGATTAGAGTGGAAAAAAGTCTGCAGTTTGATCAAAGCAGACCACAGCTACAGCCTCTATACAGTGAAGTTCTATGGTCTGTTTCCATGCTAAGGTGGCACGCCACAATGACATCCTGTCTAAAATAAAACACATTTCCTTCCATCCTCAGACTTCCTGAGTAAGATGAGCATCAGGCTAGTTTTTGAAGGATGATTTCAAGATGAGCACATGATAATAAACCCTGAAACAGAAGTCTGCACACAAAAAAATGATTGCTCTCCTTATACAAACACACACAGATACATGCACCCTTACACTGAGTTTTCCACAAAGGTATGCTTGTCAGTTGCCATGCAGTGCTACACCTGCAAGAAGGGGAAAAAAAACCATCCACAAGACACAAGGTCCAAGATACACAATGCTTCCAGCACAGGTGATCTGCCACCTTCCAAAGGCACCTACTCGCTTCCAGTTGTACTAGGCATTAGAAGAAACACTTTGATGAGGATTCCCCTTTTGAGAATCTATTGTCTTGCTACTGCCCCACAATTCATCAGTACGTTCAGGAGATTTCACCTCTGCCTTGTCTGCCAGCATAGTGGATTTGTGAGGCTTGCAAACAAAGCAGAGAAATTTGAAGCAGGATAGCAAACCTTCAGATATACTGGATGAGAAAAGCTTTTTGCAGGGATGGCAGAACTGGTAGAAGACCAACATGAAGAGGATAGCCATGCAGTAACTTATCAGGAGCTGCAAGACTAACAAGGGGGCGCAGACATACAAGTAGATATCTGTTTTATAAATGTACCACATCAGCAGGAGGAAGGCGTTCTCGATGAATCGCAGCATGTAATACACAGTCAGTCGGTACCAGTTTTGGGATTTGTTAATTAAGTCAGGATCATTGAGCTTTACCTGCACTGCAGACCAGCAGAACATGTTAATGCCAGCGTACAGGAAGGTGAGAAGGCACAAGACGATGGTAGTGCCAACCCTGCTCAATGCCTTCTCTATGTTCTCTGGAAACGGGGACTTGCTTTGCCAGAAGAGAATCCATGGGTAGAAGAAAAATCCAAAGAAATTCACTAGCACAACAGGGAGAATCCAGATTTGGAGCACAGAACTGAAAAGGACCAACACTGTAACCCGTGTAGCAATCTCAAAGCTTCTCCACATGAATATGCAGAGGTAGGCGGCTGGTTTCACGCTGACATCATAATCATCATACTTAATCTTAATAGCCAGGATGTTGCAGCGTAAGGCACCATATACAATTGACAGGAGAGAAAGGACCATAAAAATACCTACAAAGAGAAGAGACAAATCAGGACCTTCAGCTTAGCAGCAGTTAAACACATCGCATCAGAGTAGTGCAGATGTAGTTGTCTTCATGAGACTCCCAGGGATCCCCAGCAGGGTATAATGCCAAAACAGAGCCTCTCTTGGTATACTTTTGGGTTCTCACTCTAACACCATCCCTTATTTTGGTCTGTATTTGTTACTTTTCCAAGTATTTAAAAAGAAAGAAAAAGGCATTTAACAGTAACAAGTGTCTCTCCCTCCTCCCCCCTGATGAGAGCTGTTTGTACATACACTGTCCTTGGTAATTATAGAGTTCTGTCACAGAATCACAGAATCACAGAGACTGGAAAACACTTCTGAGATCATCAAGCCTATAACCTAACATCATGACATCAGCTAAATCATTCCACCAAGTGCCACATTCAACCTTTTTTTAAAGACCTCCAGGGATAGTGACTCCACTACCTCCGCAGCCACTCCGTTCCAGTGCCTAGGAGCATCCAAGTTGCTCTCAAACTCTCACGGTACTCCACAACACAAGGGTACTACTTCCCCTCTCTACAGATGCAAAACAAAACAGAAGCTGAAATGTTTGAGTAACTTGGGCAAGCAGATAACTCAGTGCTTGTAAAGTTCTATGTCAAAGCAAATTGTCTAAGCTCACAGAAAAGCTTTGGGATGAAGTTCAGAGTTGAAAGCCAAAGCAATTTAAACCCAGAACCATCTGCACTTCCTCTGCCTGTGTAAACAGTGATTTGCTTATGTGTGTTTTCTTGTATTTCCATTTTCTTTGTACACCTGTCTGTATCATACATTTGAAAACAATTCTTCTTTCAGAAATGTCTTTAAAGTCAAGTCGAATTCCAGCCTCTCTCACCTACCCAGAATCCCTCAATTGAAAGTTTTATGGCATTTAAATTCTGCAGAAAGCAAAGGCCAGGTGTTCCTGGCTTCCTCTCAAGATGAAGTCACTATCCCTGGGGGAGTTCATCACTGTGTGGACCTGATGCTTAGTGACACGGTTTAGCACCGACCCTTCAGTACCAGGTTGAGGGTTGGGCTGGATGATTTTAGAGGTCTCTCCCAACCAGATACATTCTGTGATTCTGTGATCTCCAAGGGTTTCACTTATTTCTAGAGATGAGGAGGTAGGTGGAGATTTAAAATGTTCCTGGTTTGATCTCTGACGGGTCTTGGGTAAGCTGGCAGCAGAAGCTGTGGTTTTACTCCATCTACTTGTGACCCACTGCAACTACATCATTAGCCTGGAACAGAGTCATCTTTGGGGTGACACCAACTCCAAGGCTTTAACTTACAGAGCATGGGTCCCAGAGACCCACAGTCTGCTTTCATGAGATTCTGAAAGAGCCCAGAGGAAGGACAGCCTGGACAGGTGCCAAACACCTCCATCTAGAGGTACAGCTACTTGGAGATAATTCAGAAGGTTGAAAGAAAAAGACTGAAAGGTGTGCACCATTCGATTTGTTATGCATGGAGTGTTTTGTATCTCTTCTTCAGGCTGCATTGCTTTTTTAATCCCCCCCAGTCTCATTCCTCCTTCCATCTGGCACTGCAGGAGGGAGTCTTGCCTTGTCACATTAAGTAGTTACAAATGCACAAGAACCTTGAATGCACAGAATAAACATTCACTGAGAAATACCCTGCTGTTCAGAAGCCCATGGTTTTCTTAACATTTGCATACCTGCTTCACAATTTTTACATCTGATTTACAGGACTAATTTCAGGCACACTAATCAATACTTCTAGTTTCCATCTTGGCATTTTGGCCATGCAAGGAGCACTTCAAGTGGAAACGGCTTCAGCACAGTAAAAATGATGCCGTTGTTTCTCTTAGAGTTTTGATGAAGCCAACCAAGCTAACTTGCAGAGCATTGTATTGCATCAGATAAAATAATCAGAATTGGAAATTCTGGATTATGTCTATTACATTTGCAATTAGTGCTTTCTGCAGCCTTCAAGTAGTTTGTGTCAGTATCCTGCAAATTATCTGGAATCTTTGCTTTGCTATAGCAGTTTTTTTCTGATTGAAGTTACTAATTTCCAATCATGACTTTGAAAGAAACAAACAGTTGTTCGTATCTCTAACAACTTTATAACAGGATTGTCTCTATCATTTTAGCTAACCTCTCTCCCACTCCCATCTTAAAACATCTCTGAAATATTTTTAAAAGGTATTAATTAATCCCTTCTATCTAATTTTCTGATATCGCTCAGTAAGGTGAACATTTGCCATTTTATATGATCATTTTATACATGCCAGTTTGGTGGTGCATATCTGCTCTGAAAATGGTTATGCATTTGCTTGTTCGACACTTACATCTTTAACAGATGCTTTTAAACATCTTTCATACAACAGTGCCCTTGATCTGAGAAGGTTTAAGCATTAGGTCTCACAGATACATTGGCTGAAAATAGAAGAGCAAGTGAGCACAGTTGAAAATACTACTTAATATCCTGTGGATCTTTACAAGGTCTTTTCCCTAGTTTTGAGCTGGCTCTAGAACTCTGAAAGAACAAATAACTCCCAGTAGCTAATGAAGCAAATTAGTATTCTCAGAGTTAAAGAAACATCCCCCTCTACACCCATTGGGGTCAAGGTGCTGCTGTCCTGTAACTTTGCTTGCTACCTGCTTTGATAAGCTAAGACATTAATTCAGGCTGGATATTAGGAACTATTTTTTCACAGAGAGGGTTCTCAAACACTGAAATGGTTTGCCCAGGGTAGTGCAGGAGTGCACCATCCCTGGAGGTGTTTAAACACCGTGTGGACCTGGCACTTAGGGACACGGTTTAGTGTTGAGCCTTTGGTATTGGGTCAAGGGTTGGGCTGGATAATCTTGGAGCTCTCTTCAAAATTGATGTTTTCTGTGATCACCCAAATTCATTTTAGAGATTCTGTATTCATCTCATACTTCTTAAAAACTCAAGCCTTTGAAAGAGGTATTTCTTCATTGATAGAATCATAGAATCATAGAATCAAGCAGGTTGGAAGAGACCTCCAAGCTCATCCAGTCCAACCTATCACCCAGCCCTGTCCAGTCAACTCGACCATGGCACTAAGTGCAGTGAGAGGTAACTCCAGTTTACTACAGTAGCCCAGTCCTGCTCCTGTCCCAAAAGCTCAGTACTGCCATCAAACCCTCAGTTCAAATATCACTTTTAAGTCTGAAAGAAAGAAGGATTAAAGCAGTCACAAAGGGAAATGTGGGTGACTGACATTGTTGCTTTTACTCATTTTGAACAGGTAAAGAAATTAAAATGTAAAGGGCAAAGTATCTTCCCATGGCACAGTCCCTATGAAGGCACAATTTTTCTTCTTCCTGCTCCCAGAAGGCTGTACTTTTCTTACAAATCAGAGGTGCACACTCAGAGAATCATTGCGGGAGGCACTGCTTGTTGGGTTTTACTACATCTTCAGTCTTTTCAAGACCTGGTCCTTACTACTTCAGAAATTGCTGAGAGTGAATTCAGCTCTAGATGAGCCACATCACAAATAGATATCACTGAAATCTTACATGCAGCTGAAGTTATCTACTAGATATATTCTAGTTTTCTGAACTAATAATCAGAACTCTTGAGAAATAAAGGCACTTGGTTTTGTTACTTAGGGCAAGACACCTAGTGATGAGGTTTTGTGCCTTAGATACAATCTCGACACTAGGTTGTGTTAGTTGAACTATTAATACTCAAAGTATGTTGTTAATACTGGAAGTATGTTGTGCAAACAATGAGAAAAGTATTCTGTGGTCAGAACTTAATGACTTGAGGAGAAGCACCTGCAGAAATATCTAAGGTGCCTACAAGATGACCTACAAAGCCCAGTCATGAACATTTAGGAAGGTGACACTGTGAATATTAGTAAGTTGAAAAAAAAAACACCAAAACTTTTGTCACTGCTATATTGTTTTTTTTTATTTTAGAAGTACCCTTTTCATCAGAATTGTTTTATTTTTAAATAGTAGGAAATCTGTCTTCCAAGATTATTTTATCCCTGCAAGCAACACTCAAAAAAAGATGTACTGTAACAGTACAAAACCTTTCAACTTACAAAAAGGTCACACTAAAGGGAAACAGATCTTCCACATTCAATACTGCATACTGAGAACTGGCCTTTTTTCAAGGGTAAGAGGCTAAATCACACATCCCCCACCTCTACGTGGCTGATTGTTGGGCTTTTTTTAAATTAACACTAACTTGGGTCCTTTCAGGGCTTCTGCACCTTGCACTTCTCCAGGTGGTATGACCAAAGTGAAAAAGATCCTGATAGCTGCCCTACTGTGTGTAAGTGGACCTGAGCTTGATGTCAGCCACCTTTCTGAAGCAAGGTTATAGCTGTCTTTAAGTCAACACATGACACTGACAGATGCTGAAGCATTTAGTGCACGGTGAAGCCTAAATGCGCAAGTGAGATCTTGGCATCTGCTCTGTGAGTGTCGATTACAAAGTCAGGCTTTGCATTTCATACAGTAACAAGTTAGGAATTGCTTCACAGTTAGGCTGTAACCAAAGAAAGACCTGAGTGTCTAGAACAAGGACTTGCATCAGGCTATTACACGTGGGTTTCCAATGCTGCATTGCATACAAGAATATTCTATACATTGCATGCTAAACAGTCACCAAAGCTTCATGTCTTTCATTTTAGAACTCCCTGTTTCTCTTGACCTTACATTCTTGGTAGACGTGGAATGATAATTTTGGAGAAAGCCAGACACTGGCAAGACTCTGCTCTTCCAGAAGAAAACATCTAGAAAAATCACTGAATGTTATGAAATCCACAAGAAAGAAGTAGCATGGCTCTAGTTGACAAAGAACTAGGCAAGGAAGAATGCTCTTTTCAGAGCTATTCAATACTGGAAGCAACAATGAATTTCAAGGAGATACGTGAGTGCCAAACCATGCTATACAGCATGACAGTAAACAGATTTAGACTCACAGATGATACTGATCTCATTACCACTGACTAAGCATGACTTATACAGAATCACAGACAGAGTAGTATAGGAATCCAGAACAATAAGAGACTGATGATGAGACAAGACAAAAAACATAGTAATCAAAACACAAGAAGAAGAGACTAACTATTATAACAAAGAATGTGCACTTTGGAGGACCGGGGTCAAGGAAGAGGGAAGTTGAAGACACCCAAAACATAGAAGAAGAGCTAGACTGGCCATTAAATCACTTTGATGATGCTGCAAGATCAAAAGGTTGAAGTCATGTCCCAGTAGCTCAGAATCTCTGTGTACACAAGACAAATAAAAAGAAAAGAAAAAAAACTTTGCTTCATAACATTATCATTTACTCTGGAGGCTAAATAATACTGGTGGACAAGAAAAAGGCTGCAGAAATAAGCTGGCTAAAGAAATTGCAGGAAATGGCAATACTTCAGAACATAAAATACACACAAGAGGAATAGGGGTAGGTTATTTCTTGTGAATGAGCTCTAATAGACATTGCCATTGTTCCTAAATCACTGGTTATGAATTAAAAAAGGAAAAAAAATACCAAACCAGAAGCAAATCAAACAAAACAAACAAACAAACAAAATTTCTCATTTATTTTATAATTATACCTGCTATGGAGATAGTTTCTGTGAGACATTAGATAACATTAGATAACTGGTAAGTCCACTGAACTCCCTGAAGAGTCAGTTCATCTCTAACTTTACACAGAAGGTCACTTACTAGTCTGTGATTCAGAATTTATCTCAGCAGTGACTGATGAAAGTCAGAAGTAATAGAGCATGACAGATTATAATTAAGTAGGCAATTACCTAATCATGTGGAACACGGTGTTTCTCCTTGGCAATTGTGACCAACACTGTCAACACTAGCACCAGAAGAAATGAAATAAAAAGGTGGACTTTATCAAGCAAATGTCATTTGCAGTGAAGTGATTGGAAATCTTGTTAATTGCACCGCTCAGGAAAGGATTCAGATGCTTTTTTTCTCATCTCATGCCACATATGTCATGTTTATGTAAAAAGCCTACCTTAGCTGTGAAGTACCCAGAAAGTGTCAGGAGAAACTATCTTTCAAGTAATTACTGCTGTGACCATAAACAAGAACTTCAGCATAAAGTCTTTAATCTGTTATGATATCCTTATGTGCTGACTCACCTTTTGGTATGCTAAATTATTCCATTCTCTGAGTTGAGGGCAGAACCCTGTCATTTTTATAGAGGCTTTTCAGAAAAAACTTAGTTCCTTACCTTGGTACACTGCCAACCAAAGTACCAACACTGAAGAAAGCTACGAGATTTGTAACATGTCACCCTGGCCCCAGCCTCCCTAGCTATGAAGCTGGTAAAGACCCCTGGCCTCTCAGGGCATCACAGACAACAAGAGCTATTTTAGAATCATAGAACTGTCAGGGCTGGAAGAGACCTCAAGGATCATCTAGCTCCAACTCCTCTGTCATGGGCAGGGACACCTCACACTAGATCAGGTTGCTCAGCAGAAACACCTCTAAGTTCACACAGGTACCATTGTCCTTTCTTACACCAAAAGGTTGGTTGCCCTACTGCCAGGTGAAGTTCTTCATTTATCAGGCAGACAGCAAATCAAGACTTCTTTTTTGTTTTCATAGAATCATAGAATTTCATAGAATCAACTAGGGTGGGAGAGAGCTCCAAGATCACCCAGTCCAACCTATCACTCAGCCTTGTCCAATCAACTAGACCATGGCACTAAGTGCCTCATCCACTCTTTTCTTGGACACCTCCAGGGACGGCCACTCCACTATCTCCCTGGGCAGCCCATTCCAGTGCCAATCACTCTCTCTGCAAAGAACTTCCTCCTAACATCCAGCCTATACCTCCCCTGGCACAACTTGAGACTGTGTCCCCTTGTTCTGTTGCTGGTTGCCTGGCAGAAGAGCCCAACCCCCACCTGGCTACAGCCTCCCTTCAGGTAGCTGTAGACAGCAATGAGGTCCCCCCTGAGCCTCCTCTTCTTCAGGCTAAACAGCCCCAGCTCCCTCAGCCTCTCCTCATAGTGCTGTGTTCCAGGCCTCTCACCAGCTTTGTCGCCCTCCTCTGGACACATTCCAGTATTTCAATGTCTCTCTCGAATTGAGGGGCCCAGAACTAGACACAGTATTCAAGATGTGGCTTGGCCAGTGCTGAGTACAGGGGCAGAATAACCTCCCTTGTCCTATTTGCCACACTATTGTTTTGTTTTGTGTTTCCCAAGGAGCACATCATGGAGTAAGATGCAGATATGTGTCCTAGCAAGTCCATGTGGTGCATTGTTGTGGTATTTTTAAAGAGCAGGCAGAATGAGACACTCTCAGATGAATTGGAAAATAAAGACAGAATTACAATTGAAAAGAAAGGTACAGAAAAATTACAGAGCATATACAGGATACATAGCAACCTCCTTAAACCTTCCCTCAACTCAAACTAATCTACAATCCCCAATGCTCCAATCCTCCCCCTCCAGTGCCTCTGTCACCCATAGGCCCAAACAGGGCACTGCAAGCCACAAACAGGCCTACTCCTTACATGTTTACCTTTGTAAGTAGCTCCTGCCAGAGACAGCAAGCAGGAGGGAGAGGAGGGTGAGTTGGCTTTGCTGCCAGCTCACAAAGAGATAGCAGACTTATGGGATTGAATAGCAACCTTACACTTTCCTGGGACCACCTCCTGGACCCCTCTAGTCCCTAAAGGATTTTTAACTCCATGGTTCCCAAACCTACAACATGCATCAATGCTTGGTAAAGGTTTAACAGCTTGAGTCCAGAGGTAAAACGGCCAAATCTGCTTACCAGCTTATTGAGTCCTGCCTTTTGATTCCAGATACAAAGCCTGGCAGATGCACTCAGTCCACATTCAAAACTGCACTCCTGGAAGTACAGCTTTCTTTATGCAGCAGGGCAAAGCATGCTCTGCCCTAGACCCCAAGGACTCTTCCAGAAAGTGTGCTCAAAAAACCAAAACAGAACAGAGGTAACTTTCTCTGCTCTTCCTGAAGACAGCTTGGTCTCTCTAGCTGCCTCCCACTCGTGCCAAAATGGCCACTTTATCAAATTAACGTTTTTATAGCAACCCAAGTAAGCTTCAGGAAGTGTCACAGCCTGAACCTCCATGACATAAACTTGAGAACGATATCACCTTCATAAGTCATCAGGGAGATTAAACCCACTGCAACATGTTTAGCTCTTGTCCAGGGCAGCTGCACCTGACTGCTGACCTTCCTCCTCTCCCTGCCCCCACCAAAATATGGAGGTGAAAATAATAGATCTACTTACTTCTGGCCGCTGTGATCTCCTGCTGCAGGACGCAGATGTAGAGCTGGAGCGTGAGCTGGGGCGCCGAGCCGAGGAAGGCCTGAATCACGGAGGCCCTGCTGAACGCAGACCTGTGGGTGCACAGCTTCCCTTCGGCCTGTCCCACTTCCTTCTCGATTTCTTCCGAGTATCCATCCTTGGGCATCTGCCTCTTCTTTGTAATGCTGACATAGGGTTCCTCCACTCTGCCAGCGTGGAAGTAAATGTAAAAGACTTCCACACACCTACAAGCAGATCAGGAAACTGAGTAACAGGAAAACAAAGCTAAAAGAAAAACAAAAGTCTTGCCATTCCTTAGTGTCTTAAGCCATCATGATACTAAGTCACTTGTACGTAGAGCAAAGTCTGTGCATTTCCTCCTGCCAGCAGATTTGAAATATGACAGATGTCACTCTTTAAAACATGGACTCTACACAACTACAGTGCTAGAATCTGGCAGGGCCCTTTGGGCTGCTTGCAGTACTTGCACATGGGAGGATGTTCAGTTGTGTCCTATAAGCTGCCCTTGTCCTTTGCCGTCCTATTGAAGTCCTTAAACTACTCATCCACTGCAGTGTTTATATGCCTGATACCCAAGACTCAAGCTGGAGGCGTTTCCTCAGATTCTCATGTCTTTCTCTTCTTGTTGCCCATACAACTGTGACATGCTAATGGGACATGGCAGTAAAACTATTTTGCATATTTTTGCCTTCAAACA
Source organism: Tricholaema leucomelas (assembly GCA_013400475.1). Lineage (NCBI taxonomy): Eukaryota > Metazoa > Chordata > Aves > Piciformes > Lybiidae > Tricholaema lacrymosa > Tricholaema leucomelas. The sequence goes on from WAAF01014016.1 coordinate 395,488, forward strand.
TCTGGAGGCATTGGAGAGAAGCTTGCAAGTATGAGCGGGTACATATACCTCATTGTCGCAGTAGGCCTGATAGGCCGAAATATGCTTATACATGTCTTGGCTTGCCCAGACATATTTTTCCTGCTCTCCTTCCTTCTGTTTTGAGGAGAAGCAACTGTGTGGGAAAGAGGACAAAGAACCTGGAGCTACTTAGTCTAAGGACTCTGGCCTGCCCAGACTTGTTTTGCTCCTGGTAAACAAGGCACACACACTTAGCTTGTGTCTGCCTTGTGCAAGGCCTATGCTTTTCCCAAATTTGGGTGAATAGAATAGAATAGAATAGAATCAACCAGGTTGGAAGAGACCTCCAAGATCATCCAGCCCAACCTATCACCCAGCTCTAGCCAGTCAACTAGACCATGGCACTAAGTGCCTCATTCACTCTTTTCTTGAACACCTCCAGGGATGGTGACTCCACCACCTCCCTGGGCAGCCCATTCCAATGCCAATCACTCTCTCTGCAAAGAACTTCCTCCTAACATCCAGCCTATACGTCCTCCGGCACAACTTGAGACTGTGTCCCCTTGTCCTGTTGCTGGTTGTCTGGGAGAAGAGACCAACCCCCACCTGCCTACAGCCTCCCTTCAGGTAGTTGTAGACAGCAATGAGGTCACCCCTCAGCCTCCTCTTCTCCAGGCTGCACAACCCCAGCTCCCTCAGCCTCTCCTCATGGGGTTTTGTGTTCCAGGCCCCTCACCAGCTTCATCCCCCTTCTCTGGAAACCTTCCAGTATCTCAACATCTCCCTTGAATTGAGGAGCCCAGAACTGGACACAGTACTCAAGGTGTGGCCTGACCAGTGTTGAGTACAGAAGAACCTTCTCTTCCAGTTCAATTAATGTTTACATATTTTAGAAGTTATTTCAAGATCCTTTGTTATTATCTGTATAAAGTTTTCATGACCATGCAAAGAACCCTGATTATTAAAATTAGTGGTTGGGGGGTGGCAAGAGTTCTGAATTATCAAAATTAATAAACAATTTGGGAAAAAAAAAAAAATCACACATTAATTAATTGCCCCTCCATAACACCATGAACAGTTGAACTCCAACCACTGCTTTACCAAGCAAAGGTCCAAAATACAAATAAAAAGCCATAGCAATGAAAAGTAGCATCTTAGGGACTCATCACTCTGAAAATTTTGTTTTTCAAAAAAACAAACATAGAAATAGGAGTTTAACTCTTTACTTTTGCTTACAATTATGGCACTCTTTAAGGAATATTAAGCAGAATCTTGTGTAAATACTCTGAGCGAGAAGATGTAGTGTTTTCAGTTGCCTGGAGCTCTTCATACTTGTTTATGCAGGTCTAACTTACCAGAGACAAAATGACAAGGAACAGAGAGGGGTCAGCAGATGCATTTCTAGTCACAGATTACACATTGTTGTACTACTCACTGCCTCTGCCTCTGCACAGAGAATAATCCATACATTTGAGAGGGAATGGAAAAAAGAGCAGAAGGGATTGGCAGCAGCAAACACAGCAGCAGCAAGGACAATCTGGCTCCTCAAGTATTAAAGAAGACAGCACAGCCTCAGATAGATTTCTGGAAGGAATGGAAAGTTTCTGAAATTTCCTTTCAATGACTACTTTTAGACTGACAAAAAATTTAGAAAGCTTTTCTAAGAAAGTTGCTTGAGTATGAAGGTATCAAGGGTGGGCTTGGGTATCAAGCAGGACTCAGAACACACAGGAGACAGGCATCAAGCAGGACTCGGAACACAGCCTTGGCTGGGAAGTAGTAACAACCGAGGACTGAATGAGGTACAGGTGAACATCTTGAAAGAGTCCAGTGCAAAGGCATCACAAAGATGATGAAGGGAGTGGAACATCTCCCTCACAAGGAAAGGCTGAGGGAGCTGAGGCTCTTTAGTTTGGAGGAAACTGAGATGTGACCTCATTTGTGTTTATATATATGCAAAGGGCAAGTGTCAGAAGGGCAGAGCCAGGCTCTTCGCAGTGACATTCAAAGATAGGACAAGGGGCAAGTGGGTGCAAGCTGGAGCATTGGAGGTTTTACGTGAACATAAGGAAAAACTTCTTAATTGTGAGGGTGACAAAACACTGGAACAGGCTGTCCAGAGAGATTGTGCAGCCTCCTTCTCTGGAGACATTCAAAACCCACCTGGATGCATTCCTTTGTGACCCACACTAGGTGATCCTGCTCTAGCAGGGGCATTGGACTGGATGATCGTTTGAGGTCCCTTCCAACCCCTAACATTCTGTGATTCTGTGAAGTCACAAGGTAAGGCAGAAAGGAGAGTAAAGAAAACCACTATTTCTGTCACACTGTGAAGGGGCCTAAAAAATACAGGGCATGCTGTGGAGGAGCCCATGCACTGCAGGATCACAAAGGCTGAATGGCACTGACTGCTGAAAACCAAACCACTCAAAAGCCCAAACTCAGTTCAGACACAACCTGGTTTCTCTTTTATGCCTAACAGTTGTATAGGATTCAGGAAGAAAAACAAGCAAGTTTGACCTGCTCTGGATGGAGAGCAGCTTTAGGATCCTGTAGTACTATCCTTGATTCACTAGGCTCCATCTATGCTACTGGTACCACTAAGCTATTCATAGTGCCTGGTGTGCTGAATGCTTCATTCACAGTGGTGACTTTCTATTTTCCCTTTCTTAATGTTCTCAGTCCCTGCCAACCATATTCCACATGAAAGAATCCACACAGTCAAATATGAAGTGTGAAAAGTTAATAAAGTACAACAGCTTATGAAGTCAACAGAGACTCTGAAACCAACAAATTGATTTTATTCCAAAAGAAAGATCCCAGGACAGCTTTGTCTCACTTAGTATTCACAGCCATCCATTCATCTCAAGCTGAGGGCAAGGCTGAAGCTATCACAGAAAATGAGATCTCAGCATCAGCCTCCAAACTCTTGCTGTGTGTGATTAGAAAAACATACAGTTTAGAGAGCCATTCAACAAATATACAGCAATCCCATAAAAGAGATCACAGAATCACAGACTCATTTGGCTTGGAAGGGACCTTCAAGACCACACAGTTCCAACCCCCTGCCATGTGCAGGGACACCTCCCACTAGACCAGGTTGCTCAAGGCCTCATCCAGCCTGGCCTTGATCAGCTCCAAGGATGTGTCAGTAAACTGACATCAGTGTGACTGACACCCTGGGTACTCCCCTTCATTGCTCACTTCCAGTTGTTGTGGTTTTTTTTGAAGCCTCAGGTGCACTTCTGCAATACCAACAACTACTAAACTAATACTTCTCAGCAGAAAGCTTTCTCTCTCTGGACAAAGTTTGGTACTTTACCCAGACCACAGCTATTGAACTGGAAAGAAAGGTGCAGGTGCAGCTTGCTCTCTGCATTGGTTTTCTTGGGCAGGTCACTAGTGAGGCTGCCAAGCACTGGCACTCCCTACGTTCTCAGCTCTCCATGTTCACTGGTCTCCACCACAAATCAAAGAGACAACTCAGCCACAAAACTACTTCTAAGCTGGTAATGGCAGACCAAGACATCTCCATAGCAGACCCACTGAAGCAGAAGCAAAAGCTAGGTCACTTCAGTAGTAGCAACCTGATCACAGGTTGCTACTACTGAATTTTATTTGTTTGTTTGCTTTTAAACTATTTTGTAAAACTCTGATCCTGGAAGCCAGCTATCCCCATGCAACGTGCTCACTGGGACAGGTGAGCATGGGACCACTGGAGCCCACCTGGCACCAATGGCTTCCAAATGTTTCAGCACCTCAGACAATCACTGCTGCCTAACACCCATCTGTTGGTCTTTGGCTTCAGGCAAGATACATATGACTACTGAGCACAGCAAATATTGTAATCAACAAAATGTTGGGTTTGGAGCAAGTACTTGATTTGTTTTTATTAGCTAGGTGTTGAGTAGCAGTATATTGTTTGTGATGGGAAGCAATGTCCACAGAGAAAAGCAAACGCAACGTGAAATGGTCTCGTGAACAAACCTTAGAGAAAAGGGGACTTTTATCTGTACAACAGTGTGGCATCAAAGGGTTATGTCCACACAACAGAGTGCTAAAAATGGTATGTACAAGCACTCAGATTGCATCATTAATGATGTTTATCTTCTCCCAAGCCCTGCCTGCCCATCTCATGCAAGAGTGTCTATGGAGGCCATCCATGCCTTCACTAACAAGGCTCTAGATGGTGCCACTGCCCAAGCAACTTCTTCAGACTGAAGCAGACTGGCAGTTGATACACTAGAAAGAAAGAACAGCAATCAAAATGTTAAAGTAATAGATCTGAAGAGTGGCATAGGTACTTGAAGAACATGAAAAGGGTTCAGAACAGTGATGAAGAATCAATTCAGATCACATACCTGTGCCAGGCAACTACTTTGCCAGTGAAGTGCATTACGAAGGGTTGGGCATCTTGTCCTTAAATGAACTGGCCTGTATTTTTTTAGCATGAAACACAACTAGAAGACAATGCTAGAAGGTGACTGCTTCAAGGATCCAGAGCTACACACCCTGCTACAGAACGGGCAATTCCCCAGAGGCCTCAGGTGATCACTGAATATTGCTGCTCTACTCTGGAGGTACAGAATGGGAGATTCCAACTTTGTACAATCCATCTTCTGCAACACATTGATGTTAGGACCCATCCAAGAGATCCTCACATGGCATAAACCAAAGGCATGCAGTTGGCTAGCTTCTCTGCATGTTAAGCAATAAGAGTTGAAGCACATGCTGCAACTAAAGTTACTTTGAAGAAAAAGAATGTGAGAGCAAAGAGTGATTCAGAAGCAACACGTTCATCTTCTACACAGTCAGTAGGAGGAATAATCCTATCCTTATGTGCCTGCAGAGAGCAAAGCACCTCATTCCCTCTTTTAATCATGGATGTGTGGGATTTAAATACTGGCAAAATAACAGTGGTGTGAAGAGGGAGGAAGCAATGGAAACAGGGAGCTCTGCAAAGCCAACAAATTTTTCAAGAGCTATCCACACACGCTCACTGCAAATGCATAAGCAGATTTCTCTAATGACTCATTTCTCAGTAATTCCTTTCCTTTAGAGAAGTGTGCAGAAGTCCTGCAGATTTAGTTACCTGTGTCATACAAAGATTTGTTCCTCACTCATTGTTTTACCTTCCATCTGCCCTTACTTTTCTGGGAGAGAGGGAAGGAGGGAGAGAAGGAGGGATTGAAGGAGGGAGGAAAGGAGGGACACCTGAAGATGGTCTAGGCATATTTTCTCTAGAAAAGAGGGAGATGCATCAACAGTTGTAAAGTCTGGAGCTAGCAGAATCTCCTACAGTAAGGTCTGCCAAGAGAAGTCCTGGAAGGACAGAATTTTAGACCTGTGCTACTCTGAGCTATAAAGCAGGTCACTAGGAAAGAGAGACTACCCATGAGAGACAATGCTTCTGCACGTGACTGAAGCATTACCTGCACTGTTACAGCTTATTAGATTTTAAAGAACAGAATTAGATGCCCAAAACATTAATACTTTATTCCTTTCAGCCTATGGGTGTTTTGATTGGGGTTTTCTTTTGTTGTGTTGTTTGGGAGTGGTTTTGTTGTTGTCTTAACACTTCCTGTAGTCAAAGAGTCTAACTTTGGCTGTAACAGCAGCTCCTTTGGCAGTTTGATGCAAACTTCCTACCATATCTGCTTTGCTGTTGTACTACACAGTACACAGACAAATGTAATTGTTTCCCCTTATGACTTGAGAAACAAAGCCTGAACCCATTAAAAAAAAAAAATCTATTGTTTACATCCTTGTCCCATTAAAAGCTGAGGAAAACAGTTGTTAGTGTTTTATACTGAGGCCTGTTATATTTGCTTTCAATCTTTTTCCCAAGAGAAGTTCATCGCCCTGCAGACAGAGCAAACTCTTCATCGCATGTTCTGTGTAAAGAAGAATGTCTAGGACCACATTCAGCTGACAGTACTAGGAACGGTAGCTGCAAAAACTTAGCTTTGCTCTCCATGAAGTTGGCATCTGAAGAAAGCACTGCTAATTCTTGACAGTCTGTTCTGGATATGTACCCTCAGTATTGTCTTCAAATAATAAGGAACCACCGCACTCAGTTCATAGAATCATAGAATCATTCAGGTTGGAAAAGACCCCTGAAATCATCAAGTTCAACCATTGACCCTACTTCACAAAGTTCACCCTTAAACCATATCCCTAAGCACCAGAGCTAAACAACTTTTAAACACATCCAGGGATGGGAACTCAACCACTTCCCTGGGCAGTCTATCCAATGTCTGAATACTCTTTATTTGAAAAAAACAAAACCAAAATCCAACTTCCTAATGTCCAGTCTAAAAACATATGGTATCACCAAGTCCTGCAAGCTCTGACTCCTCAAGTCAGTTTGCTGGAAATCCACACTCCTCACTTCAGCTCCTGACTTATTCATTGCTTGCAGAACAGCAGAGGGCAAGCAAGTTAACAGGAGTCTCTCTGGAGCCTTTTAGTAAAAGCTGTTTGCATTTTGAACAAATTCCTAAGTGCCGAGTGCCACACTACAAAAATACATCCAGTTATTATTTAATGGAATTGTAGCAGCACGAAAATCCTCAAGACAATGTCCATGTCTCAAGTGCTGTCCAAAGAACAGGGAACAAAGAGACAGCTTTGGCTCAGAAGCACTTTGTAATCAGCCAAAAACTTCATCATGGGTTTATCTAAAGAAAAGAAAGAGGTATCAAACCTCTCATAGACACTGGTTGTCATCTCAAGTCAATTTGTTTGTTGTGTAATAAATTAATTTCCATGGTAAAAGAATTTCTTAAACAACAACAACAAAAAATAAATTAAAAAAAAAAAAAGAAAAAGAAAAAGCAGAAAATATCCAAATATATTTTCTAAGCATCCAGACAAACTGGTGTACTCACAAGGAGCGGTGCCGACCTCAAATCCTGCAGGAAGACACCTCAGTGCCCAAAAACCTGCAGTCACTTTGTTCAGCTACCTCTCTTCATAATCCCTGGCATGCCTAAACCCTGTGGGGATGAGAGCCAGGCCACTGAGGCAGGCAGAAATTTTACTCTACAAATTGTTCTTAATTTACAGGAAACTCTTTGGGAACGGGAGAATGAATTTAAAAAGACTGCATCATGAGTACTCTCCCAGTGCAGCAAAAGTCCTCTCTTGGGAGAGGGAAGATTCCTAATTTTAGCACTTGCAGTGTCTGCAGCAGGACAGCAAGTGCCTCCTGAACAGGTGGAGAGTGGGTGTTTGGAGAAGGTGGTGGTATGCAAGAAGGTTTTATAAGAGAACATGCTTTTTTTTACCCCCAAGTCACACAGAGGATCCAGAATAGGCTGGATCGTTCGGCTTGCAAAGCTAAATATCCTCCTTCCCTGCCAAGATATTTCCATACCATATCCAAAATTTAAACTTAACTTTTTAAGGAAAAAAAAAAGTCTACCTTTAAAGATGACAAAGAAAACCCACAGAGCATACATGGACTGTCTGTAAAGCCATACACTAATATCTGAGTATCCGAATCTGAGCAGAGAAGTACTAACCATGTCACAAACCCAAGTGAGATGATTTAAAAGTTAACTTCCTTCAGGGTAGCTGAAGCAGGCTGCCCTCTGCTGAAACACATCCACTCGGTTTAAAGGCTCGAACATTCCTTCCTGATGCTGCCAACGGACAGAGCCGAGGCTGCTTTACTGTCTGTGTATCTTCTTTGACCTAATTTGACCAGCTTTCTCTAAAAGGCCCTGGCCTGTGTCAGTGACGTGTAAGGGATGGAGTGAGGCTTCACACCAGGGAAGCAGATGACTAACAGCAGCATGACTCTGATGCAAAGGATGAGACCAAATCGCTCCAGGGACTATGGTCCTTTTCAGCTCACAATGGTTACAGCCACAGTGAAGTGCTGAGACGGCCAAAAAAATTTTGACTTCTAGCTCTCACCTCACACGTCTGTACTCCAAGGAACACAGGATAGAAAGGTTCCTGTGCAAAGCAGGGAAGGGCAAGGTATTTCATGTGCTGAAAGTACTTCTGCTTCTACAGTGCAGATCTGCTCCTCATGGGAAGCGATTGGTTTTCTCTTCTGAAAAATGCAACAATGTTTAATGGCAGTGGATAGGAAGGCAAGGAAGAGGGAAAAAAAAGACCTTTAATGTCCATCTCAGATCAGTGACTTCACCTTCCCACATTTCTGTACTGTACTCTATAAACAGACACAGTTTCTTGACTCTAAAGAGCAATTGTTTTCTATGAAACTTTCTCTTCGTAGCTCGTAGAGTCCTCCGAGCCTTTTGCAAGAAGTAAGCTTTTTCAGGTGGCATGAACGTATTACCTTCATTTTAATGAGTAATTACAATTTCAGTTATCTTAGGTCTAGAGAGAAGTTAATATGCATGGCTTCATACTGCCTACATGATGCCACAGGGACTGTGGCACCCACAGTCATACACTGAAGCACCACGGAGAGGAGTGGACTTCTGTATGCCCACTGGTTCTACAGCAACCACAGCTGGAAGGCTGCCAACAGAGCAGAAAGCCTGTTCTGCACAAGATGAGCCTTGTGTTGTAAACAGATAAACTAAATGTCGAGAAGAGAAACTGAAATCATGCTCGGTGGTTAAGGTCAAAGCAGACGTCTGTCTCTTCCAGATAACCGGAGAGAAAATCCTCTTAATTTGTTGTTGCTTATATTGTGTGTTTGCTTCTTTCCATCGTGCAGCTTCACACAAACATTCTTTCCTTGTCTGACATCAAGGAATTGATTGAGAATGACAAAAGTAACAAACATAATTTTTCTTTTGACAGTTGCATTCTCTTTGGTTCCACTCCTTGTGTTCCAAAGAACGTGGAAATATTTTCTTCTTAGCGTTTAGAAAATCAGAGCTCTTCCAGAACTTAAAATGTTAAACCAGAAATTCAATCTCTTTAAAAAATACTGTTCTGGTTTTAAACAACTATTAATGAAACAAAACAAAAAAAAAATCCAGTTGTAGCTATTGATGAATTCAATGTTTGGTAGTTTGTTTTTTTAAAGAATAAAATGTTTTATAACATCCAAACAGTTCACTGCTATCAATGTATCTTCCATTTCCAAACTGTCTAGGAACTTCAAAAAGTCGAGGGCATTTCTTCATAGCCTCTACTACAAAAAGACTTCCAAAATAAAATATTTGAACATAAATTCGAAATGAATGTTGCCAGCAAATACTGTGTTGTGAGGCTGCACCACCTCTGTAACTTTTCATGTCGCTTTTTCCTAAGGGCATTTTGTTGAACCGAAATCGGAAAAACTCCCGAGCAATTTGGGGCAGGAAGGTCACTCCCGGCAAAAAGAGACAAACTAAAGCGTTACAGTATTTCCAAGATGCAGAAGGATGGGATGGATACTATCATTGCTTTAAAGTAGCAGACGAGTGAGTCTGCCTCACTCGGAAGTAACCTCAGAGTGAAGTGGTACAGGTAAGCCAGCAGTGATCAGACACGACCATTTGCAACAGACAGAAAATGAGCGCAGGCAATGCTTCCAGGAGGAGGGAGCGATCTCTGCCTGGCTCCCCGCGGGAGCGCAGCCTGCCCGCCACCTGCCTCTCAGGAGGTGCTTAACCCATTTCTCCAAAGCCAAGAGCCCGCTGAAGGTCAGAGAGCACCGCGCCCCCGGCTGTACTCCTGCCTCAGGGCATTTATAAAGGAAATTATTCCTCCGGCAGCTTCAGAAAGAAAACTAGCAAGGACCCGATAGCGGCTGAACGCCGGTGCCGAGCAGCTGCCCCCCGGGAGTGGTCGAGCCCGCACGGCACAAAGGCCGGGACGCTCCAGGTTCCCGTGCTGGCCCCGCGGCCGCCCTCCGAGCTCGCCCCCAGCCGGTTCGTTGAGGGGGGCAAGGGTGGCGGGGCGGGACTCACCGACCTGACGAGGGGCCCCAGCTGCAGGAGATGCAGCAGCAGCACCAGCGGGCGGTCACGGCTGACGTCGCGGTGGATGAAGACCAAGCTGAGCTGCACCAGCGCGCAGGGCAGGAGGGCGAAGAGCAGCGTCAGCCACTGCCACATGCGGTCCCCCGCAGAGCGGTACGCCCCGCTCAGACACAACGCGGCCACCGTCTCGGCCACGAAGAGGACGAGGGAGACAAGGACGGAGCCCGGGAATTTCATCTCCACCTGCCCCGCACCACCACCGCCACCCGCGGGGCGCGTTTTCGCCGCGCCGCAGCCACCCCACGCCCGCCGCGCCCCAGCCCGGCCCGCCCAACAGCCGCTGAGGCGCGGCGCCCGCTAGAGGGAGCCGCCGGCACAACCATCACGCTCGCCGCTCCCCGCCGCTGCCTTCGCCCGTAAGCAGCCCTGGGAGGGCGCCCAGGGGTCGGCGGGCGACCGTTGTGGCTTGATGCTGGCAGCAGCGAGACCGGGGCGTACCTGGAGGAACACCACCGGAGCTGCTACCCTAACCGCGCCTCCTTTGGCCATAAGGACTGAGCTAAGGAGGGGGGGATTTTTCGCTGGAAAGGTGGGGGTTGTTCTTCCAAGAGATCTCGGCAGGGCTGGAGGAACAGCCTGAGAGGTGGCAAGGGCAACGTCCTGCATCTGAAGAAAATAACCCTTTGCAGCAGTGAAGGCTGAAGGACAGCTCATAAATGAAAGGAACAAACCCAAACCAACGAAACAAGCGAAAAGGCAGAAAAGAGGCAGTCTCAGTGAATCTCCCCTGGTGCACCTAGTTCCATGACCTGAGCCCGCTAGCACAGGTGCCCTTTTACCACTCTGTCATGTGGATCTTACCCTTGCTTGTCATGCCTGTTCCTTCAAAGGTTCCCAGGATTACAAAACCCAAAGCCCTGCTGTGACACCAGATTTTTGACAGTAGCGTTTGCCTATGGTCCTGGGGCAAAGCTTTCCCCTTCACCTACAAGAGCAAGAAGACCACTCCATGCTTATCTCCTTTGCCACCAGAGCTCTAGAATCATTCTGGGTAATGTAAGGTGACCATGGCAGTATCACTAATACCCATGTCAAGCAGCGAAAGGTTGCCTGAGGGCAACATGAGGCTTTGCAGTCTCTCCATAACATCATTAACCTGAGCACCTAGCAAGACACAAAGCTCCCGAGGTACCAAGTCAGCTTGGCAAATAACGTCTGTATCCCGCGCCAGAGTTGTTTCAAATCACCACCACTTGTTTCCTCCTCATGGTGCAGATACAGACCAGACACCTACCAGGAGGACCTCAACAGGAAAGCAAGATAGAGCTGAGGTGCTATTAGTTTGTTAATGGCAACACAGGCTGCTCCTGCACATCTGCAGCTATTCTTTAATGCAACTTAGGTCATCACCAGATTAATTTAAAATATGCCACTAACATTTTGGGGGCCATACTTGAACTGCTGCACTGGCAAATCCTTAGTCCCGTTGCTCACCATCTGGGCTCAGCTCAAGATGGAAACCTTGTTATGGGTGGGCCCAGGTGAACTGATATTCTCATGTACCCTTCACTGGGAATGGAAGGTCTTTCTAGAAAGATGACAGTGTGTACAGAGACATAAGTAGGCTGAAAATAAACACCTGAATGGGAAAGTTTAAAGGCCAAAAGCAACCTGTCTTCTCCTACCTCACGGGAAACTACCATGAAGTAGTTTTACCTATGTGCTTTGTGCAGCCTGGAAGTTTTATGTAATTCTAAAATGAATGATGACACAATACCACAGAAAAACCTTTGGGAGCCTCTAAGTCATGAGTGCTCCAGAAGGAAAAGTTGCCAGCACTGAGAAAGACAAACACACATAAGAAAAGCAATGCAAAATCACATTGTTCAAGGTCGGGCTTTTATTTAAGGCAAAATATAATCACAGCTTTAATATTCATAATATGGATATACAGAGTTTGTTCTGCCACTATGAAGCTTAGTATTATCACTGCTTTTAAAAAGCTATAAAATCTAGTGTCTATTATAATCTACAATACAAAACTAATACAATAAACACATTCTGAAAGATCACAGTGTTGAAAACATCAGAAGAGCAGGGGCCCTGCTTTGAAACAATAAGGTGCATTTCTAAAGAATCAAATCAATCTTGATTCTAAGGGCCTGTACCATGTTATGGCTGTGAATAGCTATTACACTGAGAAAACAATGTAGGGTGCAGCACATACTCAAGAAATAAGTGCCTTGCGTTGGAATATATTGAATAATCAAGTGTCACCAACACAAACGAGACATGAAACAATTCCATTTAAGTTCCCTATACTTTTTACTGGTATTGGGATTCATGTATATTGCAGACAAATTGAAGGAAAAGGAGTATAAAACTGCTATCAAATAGAGCCCTGCATATGCAAACACCTCTTGCGATACACACAAGCCTGTGCTGGTTTGAGGCTAGTTGGAGTATTTTAATGAGAGAAATTAGATCATTGGTGGTGAGAAGAAAGTAATGATGAAGTCTGTATCATGCATTGGTTTGCTGAGAGGGATAAAAAGCCAAAATGTAAATAATCAGTCCCACTCTGCTCTGGGACACTTCCCTATCCGCTTCCTTTTCACTCTGCTCTAATCTCTCCACTAACAAATAACAATGCAAGCCTTTCTGGTTGTCTTTGTTTGCCTGTCTGGGTTAAGTACAGGGAGAAGAGAGGGTAGCTTTGAGCCCCTTATGAGCACCTCTATTTGTCTGGGAGGGAGTTTGGATTTCTGTGTTATTTATTTGTATGTAATTGCAAATCCTTATATTGTGCATATATGCCTGTAAATTTTGCTTTGCTGTAAACACAGCTTCATCTTACTTCCAAGCCATCGGAGCTAGCCTGTTAAATTTCAGTAGTGGTGGTGGGGAAAGTTCCTAACCCAGAACACAAGCCTTACTAGTTCTGCGAGACTAGGAAAAGGGAAGACTGTAGATTTGGCCTCTGGAATGATGCAGTTTTGCCCCTGCTTCACATGTGAGGAAAACCCTAACCTTGCATGCCTGACATCAAATGGAGAGTCATCAGTGACATCAGCAGGTGGCAGATCAGGTCCTTAAAATGAGTGAAAGAGGCCAATCAGTGGCAAAATCAGACATTATTAGAGGAAATCTTCTTTCCTGTGGTCATGGTACTGAAGGCAGAAGCAGAATTCAGATAGTCTTTCTCTTCCATATGAAGTAGAACTAAATCATAGAATCATGGAATGGTTAGGATGGAAGGGACCTCAAAGATCATCTAGTTCCAAGCCCCCACCATAGGCAGGGACACCTCCCACTAGAACAGGTTTAAATAAGGTTTGTCTTCTATTCACTATGGGATGTAATTGACTTCAGGACTTCTATGTAAGATTTTCTGGGGAGTATGCATGTATAGTCATGCAGTGATGTTGCTGAATAGAGCATTTTTTTTATCCAAATATTACACCACTAGGCAAAATGAGTTCTTAATTAATTTTCTGCCACTGCAGTTGGTATTGCTGTACTTGACCTAAGTGCCCCCACCTTCTCTTTGGATCGTGCAACAAAGTCTAGGGACTCCCTCTTAAGTACTAAAAATAAATAAGAGTCATATATATTTTCAAGCAGATTGGCTTTTTCCAAAGCATGATGTAACATTTTAAATATACAGAGTCCAGGAGCAACAGTGACATCAGTGACAGTAACAAATTACTCAGGACGTTTAATAACTCAAAGGCAGGTCAAAAGGTTGGTGCATGGTGGCTTTTTGGATCTGTTTTTTTTTTAAGTGCCTATGCCTAGATAGTGTATATCACTTCTGTTCCATTAAATGATAGGAGTAGGCTGCAGCTTCATCTACAGGCAACTCCCTCACTGACAGCCTTTTTTTCAGTGTAGGATGACATCGCTGTAATGGCAATGAAGTGATGTTCAAGGCAGCTAAAACCTGTACAGTGCACCTTGTACCACTATCTGTGCAAAGAAGCAGACTGCAGTAGTCTCTTGGAAAATGCCTATTCAGATCACTAAATTGCTGTATTGTTCTATTGTTCAGTGGGCCCTGAGCAAATTGTGGCTTATGGCTTTGAAGTATGTTGTTCCCTCGGTAAGGTAAATTTTGGTCACTTTATTATTTCTTTCCAATTTAGCTTTTTGCTGCTTACTACCTACTTCAGAACATATTTATCTAAACTGAAATGTCTTCTCAGAGCAACCTAGACTGTGCTGGTAGCCAGTAATTGCTTATCGATGTCATTCTTCGCAGGAAGATTACTCTCTAAAACCTACAGGGCAGTTCTTATTTCTGACCTGCTAATCTTCCTACAGATTAGAACATGCACTCATGCCAGTGAATATTCAAAGTATGCCAAAGATAACTGCACCTGAGATCTACTCGGCAGGCCTCAGAGATACTCTCTATCCATGGATCTTACAGGTCTGGGTCATGAGGATATATTCTCAGAATGTATGCTCAAACAGGTCATTTTTCTTTTGCATAAACCACATAGTATTTTGGCAGATGCTATATATAACATGCAGATAATGATATAAATCCAAAAGTTTCATTGATGTTTGCACATCAGATACATAAAATTTGGTGTTTTTTTTCCCCCAGTGCTTAAGAAATCAGTACTCTTAGCATATTCTCTACGTGCCTAAGTAATTACTGTTAGAACATCAAAGTGGCATTAGTTAATTTCAGAGAGCAGTACACAGGGTGGCTCTTTTCCTTGCATTCATTTGTGCACATCTCCCAGAAATACTGAAACGGGTGTTTTTGGGGTGTTTAGCCGTTTCACTTTGCTTTGATTGTCTTCATAGAACTGAGGTACTAAAGAAGTGAACAAGCTGCCTAGAAAGTCTGTTTTATTTAATGATGGAAAACCATCAGTGACAGCTGTATAATGATTTTTCCTTAGGAGGTGGGAAATGGCTGAGCCTTTTAGAAGAGGCCACCTGGGAGTGTAAAATAATGTAATGCAAATAAATGGAACACTTCTCTTAAGCAAAATTAATCGATCTTATTTTTGAGAACAAAAGACCTGGGCTGTTGCTTCAGTCTTCTGAAGTCATTCCTAAGTTGAGAAAGGCAGGGAAACTAAAGGAGACAACGATGCAGACAAGGCCACTGAAAACAGTGGCATTAAAACGGTGGCATAAAATGATTATGTTATCAGGCTCAGAAGTTGTGAGCAGCAGAAAAAAAATAAAGATATATTCCTTAGAACTTTACTGTTGAAACTTATTGCATCTGGATCTATGAATCCTGAGATCACTAAATTGGGACATTACAGATCTAGTTTCCCCCCAGATGATTCCATGACAGTAATCTATAGATGACCTACCAAAAAAACCTCATGAATAGTAGCTCTTTAAACTGATTTGTAATCTACAGATTTACTCACAAACAGCACCACACGAACACAACTACATCACAATATAAGCACCAATACTCACACAATGCATCTTCTTTTCTTCAACAGCATAATCAGAAATATTATTACATCACTTAAATTCCTATTGCCTACACTTTACAAACTAAACACACTCAAGGAACTAATGTGCAAACATGCCATAGTAACTCGTGTTTTACACTTTGAGAGAGGCTTCTCAAGTTTGTGGTCACAGTCTTTTGTCACAGCACCATGGCAGAATCTGCTCAGGAATACTTTTCTTCCCCCCCCCGGCCCCGTCGCCTCCCCCCAGTCTATTAGGGCCTGATTTGGGATCAGGAAGAGACAGCACCCTGCTGACAACGTCCAGTGAAGGTTGCATGATTGATTTCTCAAAGCAGTAAGAAGGGAACACAAAGGACCTTATTTTTTATTACTCAGGAAAGTGCTGACATCTCTGCTCAGGTTGCTTTCCTGTCGATGTCTTAAAAGCCACAAATAAAGGTTGCAACAGAGTGTATTTAACACCATATATAGGACAAAAGGGGGGAAAAAAGGCAGATAGAGAACTGGTGAAAAAAACCCAAAACCCTGCTTGTTTAATGACTGACATTTTCAGAAGAGCCTTGGAGTGTATTCACAGTGTGTTCAGAAGCTGTGACTACAGCATGTCTAGCAGCCACCTTCACCCAGCCAGGCAAGGTAAGAATCACAGAATCCACAAAGCTCTTAAGAATGAGCTCAAACTGCCATGCCTGATGATTTCCAAGATGTGTGCCATGAGGCCAGATGTTTATGTTAATGCTCTCAGGTGAAATTTTAACATGTATGTGCTTTATGTTACAACATAAGCATTCATGAGTTGGTCAGGATTTAAGTTACTGTACCGATTTATTGTGCTCTACGTTTATTTGAGGCTTTGGGAAAGATTATCTGCTTCAAGCATCTCCTGAAGAAGATCGAATTGGAAACAAATTAAATGTTGTGGCCCACTGGTAATTAAAAAGTAGGCACTGGGGACAAAATCAGAAGAGCATGGTTACTATTCTGGTATGTGTAAATTCTGTTCAGGCTTCAATTTGGAGTTGTGTGGGTTATTTTTGAAAATGTAGTTGAAACAGTGCTTTTGTTTCATGTTTGCATCTCTAAATAGAAAGAATTGGCAATAAATGTAGGATTACAACAGCTTGAGTCTGGATTATGGCAGAATCTATTTCTCTGTCTTACAGTACGACAGAATACAGGTACAGTAGCTATCTAAATGCTATGGCACAATTGTTGTAACTTAGATGTTCCAGCTGAGTGGCGTTACCCTACAGTAAAAGCTGAGACTGAAAAGCTGTTGACCACGGGGAAAAAGTGGACAGGACAAGTTTTACCTTCCTTAAATGTTTAGAAAGGTTCCAGTTATGAAATATGAACCACCTGAATTACAGGAAGCAGGTAGATAAAAGTCATAATGGACTTCAAATCTTCACTACTGACAGGTGCCATAGCTCTGATCTCACAGGAGCATTTCAGCATGGCCAGGGCAGAGCATGTACACATCTCCACCAACTTTTTGATGAAGTTTCACATGTATCCCTCCCTGTGACATACAACCTCCTATCTGTACACATCTCACTGTTCAGAGTAACTAAGTGGCATCAATGGATTCCTTAGAAGACCTTTTACCCCACAGTTAATAAACACACAATGACTGTAAATTGAATTTTAACATTTCTATTCCTAAATTCTTAACAAACTGATATAGAACTGCATTGCTTTATCCACCAACGAAATATGGTCACTTCTATGAGTAAGTAATTAATTAGAGCTGCACAGTGCAAGACAAAATAGCAGAGATCCTAATCTGCAGCTCACAATAATGCAAGCCATCTCATTAAAATAACAGTGATAAGAGTAGGAGCAGGATTACTATATTAAAATGTGGAAGGATTGCAAGACCTGGCTTCAACTTATAGCCTGATCAAGGCCCACTGAAATTAAATGAGATTTTCAATGCATTAGGCATTAAAAATAAAAAAAAAGGTAATCTCCTTCAGCTGAGAATACAGGAAGAGAGACTGCATTGTTTGGCAGTGCATGGAGGTCAGGGTTTTCGCCCCCCCAACTTCAATTTTTGACATAATGGTCTTCCCAATCTGTCTTTAAAGATAATTGCATTCCATTATTCCCATATAAATAAAAATAAATAATAAATACATTTTAAATACAGACACTGATCTTTATAGTTGTTTTGGTACAAACCTACCTTAGTATTTTCTTTAGTTTTCAAGTACCACGTTGCATATATAATACATATAAAACATCATATAATGGCAACCTTAAGTGCTAGTGCAACTAGTGCTGAGCAACCCATTTGTTTCTATGGCTAAAAATCATCAGGGCAGATCCATTATTTTGTTAACTGGGAAAAGAAGCAATTTGGAAGTTTGCTATCAGGGTTTTTCTTAAGATCAGTGTGTCATCCAAGGTTTGAATTCAGCTTACAGGGGTTTGCAGTCAGCAGTTCATCAAGGGAAATGGATTTTCCACTCTCTGAAATATGAATGTCATTGTTCAGAAATGCTGCTGTAAGTAATTAATTTTTAAAGGAAGCTTCTGTATTACTGAACAATACTTATCTAGTAATGTTGTACTGTGAAGAAAGCATCTGCTTACTGTATCTTTGCTACAGAACTTTTCAATCCATGGCTCCACTCATCTTCCCTGTGATAGGGGAAGTACTGACAAGAAGTGATGTGGTTACAGCAAATCTGTAAGGAGACCAGCTCCTCACCACAGACTGAGCTCTGAAAGGAAGGGTCAGATTCACTCCTCACCTACATATATGAAACCCCATTAGCTGAAATGAACCCATGAAACTTCTGGCTCCATATATAACTATCTACATAACTTTATGTGCATATGAAGATAAAAGAGCTCCAAGATACTGGCACTTCTAATACATGTTACTAGAATTAGCAGGTGTGGTTTAGGTTTAAAAATCCCAGATTGTGCCTTTGTGCAGTGCAGTGACATGTCTAGGACAACCTCCCCGATAAGAGCATCGCTGCATGAAGACTTGCTTTTGCAGGTGTCATTTAAAACCTACTGAATACAGTAGTAGTAGTGTTTCTTCTTGACATGTTCCCATAATTCTAGCCTTACTCCCTCCCCCCACTTTTTTTTTTCAGTCCTGTGTAACCATCAAATGAAGGATTTGATAATGCCCCTTCATCTGTCACTTGAATAATTAGGTTTTGCTTATTACAGCTAAATATTTACCCCATTGGATCCAAGCATTCCCCCCACACACCTTTTTTATTTTTTTCACTATCCCTTTTGTTTTTTGACCACACACTTCCTTCCCAAAGCCCTAATGTATTTTCTTTTTCAGCTGATTCCCAGCTATGTTAAGGCTAGCATTAGTGGTACCACTGGCTTGTTTTGTAAATAGCCTCTCTTGACAAGTAAGTTGAACTGCAGTGTCCTCTCCCATCGCCACTAAGATGTGGCGCTGCAGGATGTTCCCTCTAGACAAAGACACTGAAGAGAGGAAACTCAGCTTGGTTGGGTTGCAGCAAATCAGTCAGGAAACACACGGTTCCTGAGAAGCCTTCATACAGACTATATACACTTTCTAATGCCCGGGAACCAGCTTTAAATTCTTCTGTAAATAAGAACTCTGCAAACCTAAGAAACAATGGGGAAAAAAAAAAGAGTTTGTTATTATTTGGGGTCTCTGTACATCTATTTGTTGTTTGAAAGCATCATTTTAGTAATATTCAATGATTCATTTATTTAACTTTATGTGGAAGTTTTACACTCTCCAATATCCACAAGAGAGGTCCCAAAAAAAGAAAAGCTGAACCTTTGCACACTGCACATGTTTTATGCTTCTTTGAGAGATATAAACCCTTTTTTCAGACTTCTGTGAGACATATTAAACAAATACTTTCAAGTAGCTTTTATCTTGTCTGTTATTTCCACAGGATGCAAGCAATGTTTTGCATTAATGCAAAAAAAAATCTGTAATGCTGAAGTAACTAAACAAAATGTTCTCAGTTCAAAGCAAATGGCTGAACATGAGTTGCCCTAATTACCTCCTCATGATTCTGTGCTGTAAGGAAAACAGTAAAAAGCATTGAATATTATCTTTTCAAACATGCATAGGAAATTAGGGAAATAAAATTAAACACTGTTGCAGGACAGAATTTTCAATGAGATACACTTGTTTGTATCAGGACAAAACGGAATCAACCCCACTGGCTAAGCTGAATATGACAATGTTCCAGGGGCTAAATCAGTAAAATAAGAGCAAATCAGGTCTCACACTTATTTTGCATATTTAGTAATAAGGGATAGTGTTAAATGCTCTGAAAATCAGAAGTACTCAATATAATGAATCATCACATTTAACTCTACTCCTGGACTTGAGTATACAACTTGAATGTTCTAACCTCACATTAATATGAAGCCTGGGTGCATACTGTTCCACCCCACAAGCTTATTGGGCAGGGAGGGAGGGATGCTGGAAGAACCCACTGCTTCTCATGGAATCACAGAATGCCAGGTTGGAAGGGACCCCCAGGGATCACCTGGTCCAACCATTCCAAGAAGCAGTAGTATAGTTCAAGTGAGATTGGCCCAACAGGCAGCCTGGAAGCAGGATTGCAAGGCTCCTGCCCCACAACTCAGAGCTAGAATTGCACCTGAGGCTTAGCCACTTAGGGTGCACCCAAAGCTGGTGATTACAGGCTCTGAGGTGCTTCATAAACGTTCCTGAGACTTTCCAGTATTACCCTGAACCCAGAAAGGCAGGAATGCTAACCTCTGTGCCCTGTATATGTATTTTGAGTTTCCAGTGAGCCTATACAGCAGCAGGAACACATAAGCACTACCAGCCACTCCATGGCAGATTCCAGGTCCCTTCTTCAGCAGGCCCTTCTGCCAAGTTAGCTCTCCACAGCGGATACAAGTGTCCAGATATTGAGGCTTCTTGGAAACCAAGTAGGCTTTGGCAAATAGATATGCAATGCCTAGGGAAATAACAAGTGAAATTGTCTTCTGTAAAAATCAGGCCAAGGGTCTCATAGAACACCTAAGAAAATAAAGATTAATATGCTAAAACCTTGCAGTCTCATGTTCTACATGTCAACATTACATATATAGAGAGAGATACATATATATACATAGAATCATAGAATCATAGAATGGTTTAGGTTGGAAGGGACCTCAAGGATCATCCAGCTCCAACCCCCTGCCATAGGCAGGGACACCTCCCACTAGAGCAGCTTGCTCAAGGCCTCATCCAGCCTGACCTTAAACACCTCCAGGGAGGAAGCATCCACAACCTCCCTGGGCAACCCGTTCCAGTGCCTTACCACCCTCACTGTAAAGAACTTCCTCCTAACATCCAGTCTAAATCTCCCCTCTTCCAGCTTAAACCCATTCCCCCTCGTCCTAACATTACTAGACCGTGTAAATAGTCCCTCCCCAGCTTTCCTGTAGGCTCCCTTCAAATACTGGAAGGCCACTATAAGGTCTCCTCGAAGCCTTCTCCTCTCCAGGCTGAAGAGCCCCAACTCTCTCAGCCTGTCCTCATAGCAGAGGTGCTCCAGCCCTCTGATCATCTTCGTGGCTCTCCTTTGGACCCGCTCCAGCAGTTCCATGTCCTTCTTGTATTGGGGGCTCCAGAACTGCACACAGTACTCCAGGTGGGGTCTGACGAGAGCAGAGTAAAGGGGGAGAATCACCTCCCTTGCCCTGCTGGCCACACTTCTCTTGATGCAGCCCAGCACTCGGTTGGCTGTCTGGGCTGCATGTGCACACTGCCGGCTCATGTTGAGCTTCTCGTCGACCCAGACCCCCAGGTCCTTCTCCTCAGGGCTGCTCTCCAGCCATTCATCACCCAGCCTGTATCTGTGCCTGGGATTGCACCGACCCAGGTGCAGGACCTTACACTTGGCCTTGTTAAACGTCATGAGGTTGGCCTGGGCCCACCTCTCCAGCCTGTCCAGGTCCCTCTGGATGGCATCCCTGCCCTCCAGCAAGTCAGCTGTGCCACACAGCTTGGTGTCATCTGCAAACTTGCTGAGGGTGCACTCAATTCCTCTGTCCATATCACTGACAAAGATGTTAAAGAGCACTGGTCCCAGCACTGACCCCTGAGGAACACCACTTGTCACCGGTCGCCAGGTGGACATTGTGCCATTGATCACCACTCTCTGCATGCCACCATCCAGCCAATTCCTTATCCAGTGAGTGCTCCACCCATCCAGTCTGTGCTTTTCCAGTTTGGTGACCAGGATGTCATGTGGGACAGAGTCGAATGCCTTACTCAGGTCTAGGCAGACGACGTCAGTTGCCCTTCCCCTGTCCATTGCAGCTGTGACTACATCATAAAAAGCCACCAAATTTGTCAGGCATGATTTGCCCTTAGTGAAGCCATGCTGATTGCCGCCAGTCACCTCTGCCTGGTTTTCCATTTGCTTTTGCAGAGCCTTCAGGAGGATCTGCTCCATGATCTTTCCAGGCACAGAAGTGAGACTGACTGGTCTGTAGTTTCCAGGGTCATCCTGGAATGCACATATATACACATACTATGTATGGAAGAGAGAGTATCTGGTGTGCTAAAAAGAACATGGTTAAGATGTACTTCCCCACTCCCTGTTACAATACCACTTTCAGTCTTTTCAACATGTGACTGAATTCCAGGATTTACACAAACATTCCCAGTCCCTTATCAATTTAAAACAGTAGTCACATTTTTTTGCCTTTAAAACTCTTAGCACTGTCTTCTACTGGTTTCAAATCCCCTTTCACCTCACCTACTTACCCTGACTGACAGAAACATGAAGATGTGCAAGACAACTTCTTACACTGGCAACAGATATAATTTTTTACTGAGTAAGAAAAAGAAATTGCTTCCCCATCCCCCCCAGCATTTTCATGCTGGTTTACTCTAGTTTTAAACAGTTGTGCATAATAACTTCTGTTTAAAAAAAAATGCTTCTTTTCCATCATCATTTTCATGCTGGTTTACTCTAATTTTAAACAGTTGTGCATAACAACTTCTGATTAAAATAATAGCCAAACAACAAAAAAAGAAATCCCCCCCACACACACAAAAGAAAACAAAACTGTTTGGCTTAGTTTTAGAGGAGAGTCAAACAAATTAATCATAATCTTCAACAGCCCATTGCACATCTCAGTTCACTGTAACCTTAAAAGACTGCCTGTGACACGTCATCAACTCAAGTGCCTAAGGAAATGTTTACTTGTGGTCTGAATATAATATACACTGAAGTATCCTTGTAAACTACATGTGCATTATTGCCCAAGAACAGTGATGGGATATGGGATTTTCTGGGGAAGAACAACAGGAATTCATGAATTTACATCTCTTTAAAGTAACATCTTTATGCCTTTGGGGACTGCATCACTTTGTCTCGCTGCCTATGTCTCCACTGACAGTTAAACTCAAGACAAAGAGGGCATCTTCCTTGCAGGTCTCACCACTAGCCCAGCCATGCTATAGAAGTAATTGTTTTCCTCCTAAAAATAAAAAAGGTTGGAATACAAAAGCTGTTTTCACTTCACTTCATTGGAGTGCAAGAGCCGAGGAGCTTGTTCCTTAATCAAGCCAACAAAAAGATAAGTAGAAAGCACATTTAAGGGGTGTTAATTATAATGTACTCATTGTGATTTCAAAAGAACACCTTTTAAAGCAAGGCACCAATGCTCATGGACATATTTTAACAGAAGGAAGCTTTTCAGTAAGCACCTAGGTTCATGTTACCAAGCCAATGTGACAGCTAACCATTAAATTCTGCCTGGGTGTCAAAAAAGCAATTTCTATATTCATCATTACTTGTCAAAGTTGCTAAGGTATAGGATTAGATTTTGAACTGACAGCCATCAGCCTTAGCTCACGAGCCCAAACTAAGGACTGATTCTTGTTCTTGTAGAAAAGCCATTTTATATGTCTGAATTTCAGAAAAAAAATGCCTCTTGGTAGTACAAACTCCCCTTCACAGGAATACATTTTGATCAAATGTAGACATTATCCGTAGAATAAGGGCAGCTAACCTTGGATTCCAATGAGGGGGGGGAAAGAGCTATTCTGAAGGCCTTCCCAAAACTCACAGATGTGTCTGCATCAGTGCTCTTTGGCATACTATTTCTCTGTCCAGCATACGCTGCCTTTGGACTCAGCTGTATAACTCTTTGAGGTCTTGTCATGAAAGGGAGCAAGAGTGGAAAATATACAGTTCAAGGTGATCAGAATTCTTTCAGCTGTGATCACCTGTGGATGGGTGGGCAGAGGCCAATGGGATGAAATTTAACAAGGCCAAGTGCAGGGTTCTGCACTTTGGCCACAATAACCCCAAGNGTAAGGCAGAAAATAAATCTATCCTTCCAGCTTCTTTAGCACTATATAAAACTCTCTTAAGTGGCAGAAAAAGTCTAAATAGTTTGCCTGCCTCTCATAAAATGTCAAAATTGCTCCAACTTAACCTGAGATTGTCTTCTATGTGGAATCACCTAACATGGGCAAGCAATGAGATCAGCACCTGGCTGTTCATTGCATTAACGGGAAACAAACCTGGAGCGCCATGACACCAGTGTACAAGCTCATTCTCCCGCTCAATTGTCTCTCCCAGCTCAGGAGGCCAGTTGCTGTTCTGTTCTTGGTCCATAAGAAAATCAACACTCTGCCACACAAGCTCCTGATCTGCTGGCTGCAGGTACTCATAGTAAGAAAGCAACATCTGAAGGATCGATGAAAGTCCATGTGCTGCACCTGTAAAGAACAACAACAGACAAGAGAAGAGAGTGGATTTAGGACCAATCACCATCTTACAGCAGCCTTCTCTTCAGACTTATTTCCTTTTCAAGTCCATAGCTCTTTCATCTTCTTTATATATTTTACAAGAGTGCTTGGAACAAAGTTTCCTAGGTGCATGACATTATGATTTGTTACTAACTACTTCTGTCTTCACCAGTTCCTCAAGCTAAGCAGAAATATGTATGAATTTTGTCTGTTCTCACTCTGATGTGACTGAAACTCAGTGTCTGAAGTTACACCCAACCTAACCATTATTCTGCAGCCTTTGTTGAACTCAAATTGTAACTGGAGCATAAATGACATTCCCTATTAGTGACTGACAGTGTCAGTCAGCTAAAACCTTTAGTTCAGTGCAAGAATTCTCTGTACCTGCAGGGTCTGTGAAGCAGCACCACTAGTGACTTCACCCTCTACTCCCCTGCAAGGGAACTCTTAACATCTGAAAATCAACCTCCTGTTTTCTGCTGTAGGATATTGTGCCTTGAGGACCTCTAAAAGGACCTGCTCAATGACTTACCTACTGCTTCAGATGAGCTCCATGACAAGTAGAAGCTCACGATGGGTAAAAGCTGACCACATGCTTGAATTGCACTGCTGCAGCCAAAAACACTCTGCAAGCGCCTGCACAGCAACAGAAACTTAAAAATAACATCCCCTGTGGGGACAGTTCTGTCTGGTAAAGTTCTCCACACTGACATGAACACCACACCTCTCACTACCTCCATCCTGCAAGGGCAGAAGGGAGAAGAGGGAATGAAGCTACTGCCTGCTGCAACTTTGGTGCAGCACAAGCACCTCTTGTGTTCTCCCAGCACTAGACAGCATCAATCCCTCTCCCTAGCTCCTCAGTCCCACTTGTCATCTTTAGGAGGCTGGATAGCCCAGCTCAGTGAACTGTAGGTTTTACATATTTTATTTCTGGTGTCACTTTTTTTCTAAAACTTATTTTAAGGGTCTACTGGTTCAGCATCTACACACAGCATCACTTTCTAAGTAATTGGGCACGTTTTACTCACCAAGATACTCTGTTCCATAGTAGGAATACATGAGAGGGAATGGTTTCCTCTTCTTCACTGCATACTGCTTTCCTGATTCTAGTATGGCCAGGCAAATCGATTTTATTTGTGCTGAGGTCAGCACCTAAAAGCATCAAAACAAGCATCAAGTCTATGATAATAATTTTAATTTTTAGACATTTTGAAAGACTTTGCTTTTTTGCTGGTGAATAAGACAAAGTAATGCCATTAATCTTATGAGGAATAAGACAAAGTAATGCCTTTAATCTTACGAGCATGCTGTAAGGTGCAATATTATTAACAGTTCCTTATGTAAAGCAGTAAAATTAAACAAGGTTTCTCAAAACCAGAGTTTCATCCCATCTCAGGACAGTGAATGCTAAATCTTCAGCTGCACAGAAGAGGTGAAGAGGCCCACCAAGAGCTTCTGCTCTTCCTTCCCAAAGATGCATCAGTTTGATGGACACTGGAAAAAAAGCACCTGGCAAGCTGCAGAATGACAGCCTCTAGACTGAAGGAAGAGAAACAGGTTGCTCAGGGAGGTGGTGGAAGCCCCATCCCTGGGGGTCTTTAAGGCCAGGCTGGATGTGGCTCTCAGCAACCTGATCTAGTGTGAGGTGTTCTTGCCCAAGGCAGAAGGGCTGGAACTAGATGGTCCTTGAGGTGCCTTCCAGCCCTGACAATTCTATCATTCCATGATTCTAAGAGACATCAGGACAGGACACAGGAAAAGACCTATAGAAGCAGTAAATTTTACAGACTTCACTCACCTATAGAAGCAGTAAATTTTACAGACTTCACTCTGACATACTGAGTTAAACAGACTTTTCTCAGTCAATAGAAGAGGAAGTAAGGAAGAATGTACTACGAAAATGAGTAGTACCTACATGGGTTCAGAAACATCTTAGTAAAAGAATCAGACCTTCTTACTTCAAGAAAATGCTAAGAAAAATGCAATGCAAGACAGATTTCTATGAAGAGAGGCTAGCTGTGTTTAATCACAGAACCTTAGGGGTTGGAAGGGACCTCCAGAGATTGAGTCCAACCTCCCTGCCCAATCAGGGTCTCCTAGGGTAGTCAGCACTGGAATGCATCCAGGTGGGTTTTGAAAGTCTCCAGAGAAGGAGAGTCCACAACCTCTCTGGACAACCTGTTCCAGTGCTCTGTCACTCTCGCTGTAAAGAAGTTTGTCCTCATGTTGAGGTGAAACCTTCTGTGATCCAGTTTGTATCCACTGGTCCTTGTCTTATTGCTGCTGACCACTGAAAAGAGATTGCCCCCATCCACTTGACACCCATTCCTCAGATATTTGTACACAATGATCAGATCTCCTCTCAGTCTTCTCCAGACTAAACAGCCCCAGAGTTCTCAGTCGCTCTTCATAGGTGAGATGCTCAAGTCCCCCAGTCATCCTCGTGGCTCTCTGCTGGACTCTTTCCAGCAGGTCCCTGTCTCTCCTGAACTGGGGAGCCCAAAATTGAACAGAGTATTGCAGTTGTGGTCTCAATAGGGCAGAGTAGACGCAGAGAAGAACCTCCCTAGATCTGCTGGACACACTTTTCTTATGGGACTTTATAATTACCAACAGGTCAACACTGCCCTGAGAAACAATTAATGTCTTACTCTTAGTAGTGTAAAAAGTAAGATTGACAAATCATACACTTCACCAGATGTGAGCTTTTCCCCAATCAGTGACCTAAAGCATTCAATGAGGAATCGATTTTACAGGTTTTAACTACAGCTCTAATTGTAGGCAGTTCACTGCAATCATCTGCAGTTTCCTCTGTCAGCCACATCTGTACATTATTGACCAACACCTAGGTCATTTAAATCATGGAGTGCAAATAGTGTTCTGGCTTTAAGGGAAAACCTTTATGGCAGCTGTACTTTGCAAAAAAAATATTTAAAAATATATTTGGACTTATGAGAAGAGAATTGATAAAGAAAAAACAGACAAAAATAAAGCAGAAATATTGACAAGATAGGCAGCAATCCTAAAACTACCTGGAACATCAAGATCATGTCCTTAAAATGTTTCCGAATACATTTGGGTTTGCTGTGATTTGTATTATCCTAGGATTTACAATTCTCCAGTTAGCATTAAGTATAGAAGCAGCATCTGTGCCTGTGGCAGGGGGTTGGAGCTGGATGATCCTTGAGGTCCCTTCCAACCTAAACCATTCTATGATTCTATGATTCTATGATCTGTAATAAACCACATCCTCTCATCTGGCATGTAAGATATGCCTTGGATAATTAACGTCACTTAGAATTTAACTGGAAACTAATAGCTGAAAAATTCTGTTTGCTCATCTTACCTTGCTCCCTGCTAACAAGGCATTTTATGACAGCTACTCCAAATGACTATGACATTTGCACAACCTGGAGAATGACCCACTTCTGATCTTGATTAGTGTTTTTTTAATGTTACTGCAGTAGAAGTAAGTTAGCCATTAACATCTGGAGACTTCACTCATTTCCAGTCATTTTTAAATGAATTGATTTAGCTTTGCTGAGTTTAAAGTAGGACGAGGGAGGTTATTCTTCCCCTGTACTCAACACTGGTCAGGCCACACCTTGAGTACTGCGTCCAGTTCTGGGCTCCTCAACTCAAGAGAGATGTTGAGATGCTGGAACATGTCCAGAGAAGGGCAACAAGGCTGGTGAGGGGCCTGGAACACAAACCCTATGAAGAGAGGCTGAGGGAGATGGGGTCGTTCAGCCTGGAGAAGAGAAGGCTCAGGGCAGACCTCATTGCTGTCTACAACTACCTGAAGGGAGGTTGTAGCCAGGTGGGGTTGATCTCTTCTCCCAGGCTACCAGCAACAGGACAAGGGGACACAGCCTCAAGTTGTGCCAGGGGAAGTATAGGCTGGGTGTCAGGAGAAAGTTCTTGAGAGAGAGAGTGATTGGTATTGGAATGGGCTGCCCAGGGAGGTGGTGGAGTCATCGTCCGTGGGGGTGCTCAGGAAAAGCCTGGATGAGGCACTTAGTGCCATGGTCTAGTTGACTGGATAGGGCTGGGTGCTAGGTTGGACTGGATGATCTTGGAGGTCTCTTCCAACCTGGTTGATTCTATTCTATTCTATTCTATTCTATTCTATTCTATTCTATTCTATTCTATTCTATTCTATTCTATATAAAGGAACAGTTTCAATCCTAAGCAAACGAGGAGATCAGAGACACGTCGAGACAGACTGTGTGTTCTGCACAGCTCTCATTTTACTGTCTTGCATTTTGGGGCCCAGTCCTCCAAACTATACACTTCGTAAAATGTTTAGTAAGGTAACCCTTTAAAAACTGAATGTGAAGGATAAGATTCCCTAGCTGTAATTCTGGAAGGCAAAGACAGACTGATTAGAAAATTCACAATCATCTGCTGTATGCAGTTACTCCTTTACTTAATAAATCAACTGCCTTTCAATACCAACCCTGGTTTGCTAAGCCTACTTTCATGTTTGGGAGCATTTAATTTTTAAGTGGAATTAATAACTGTTTTAAGATGCTGATTGTGTATTTTAAGTGGATTTAAACTTCTCCCCAAATCCAGCCTTGCACAATGCTGCAGAAAGAAGTGTCAGCTAGCAAGAAATGCACTGTTCACCATTTCTTACTATAAAGTAAGTGTAAATCCAAACACTTACGCACTATGATTACTTAATTGTACAGCATGGCATTGCATTTTGGCTGGCACAATGAAATAGGTTAACAAATATAACCTCTTTTTCAGAATCTAAAAACCAACAATCTCACATGCAAAGCCAGATTTGCATTTATTTAAGATGCAATTATTTGCTATTATTTTAAATAGCAATTAGAGTGGATGATAGAAATCCACCTGTCCTGAGCCACGTTCACCTTACCAAATGGAACAGAAGAGAAAATAATGTGCATGTCTTGAAAACAGCTTTCTCTCTGGTCACTCAGCCTGACCTGGACACTTAAGGCAGATAGAAGCTATGTCCCAACAGCTAAATAAGAACATTTTTGTGCTGACTCCAAATATTTCTTACCAAGTGCCTCAACCATGGTCATTGTAGGGGTGCTGCCTCTTCTCCAAAACACTTATATGAAGGATTTGTATTTGATCCTTGCAGGAAATAGTTGGCTGGAACACAGTTGTATCCTAGGCCACATCAGAAGTGTGGCAAGCAGGTCAAGGGAGGTCTGCTCTGGTAAGATCTCACCTGGAGTACTGCATCCAGCTCTGGAGCCCTCAGTACAGGAAGGGCATGGACTGGATGGAATTGGTCCAGAGGCGGGCTACAAAAATGATCAGGGGGCTGAAGCACCTCTGCTACGAGGACAGACGGAGCGAGCTGGGGTTGATCAGCCTGGAGAGGAGAAGACTCTGGGGAGACCTAATAGCAGCCCTCCAGTACTTGAAGGGGGCCTACAAGAAGGCTAGAGACTGTTTACAAAAGTCTGTAGTGACCAGGATGAGGGGCAACGGTTTAAAATTAGAGAAATGTAGATTTAGATTCAGAGTTAGGAACAAGCTCTTTACCATGAGGGTGGTGGAACACAGGAACAGGTTGTCCAGGGAAGTAGAGGAAGCCCCATCCTTGGAGGTAGACAAGGGCAAGCTTGACAAGACTCTGAGCAACCTGATCTAATGGAGCATGTCCCTGCTTACTTCAGAGGGGCTGGTATAGACGATCCTTGGAGGTCTCTTCCAGTCCAAACCATTCTATCATTCTATGATATGGCCTTTCAAAGGCTGAATGATGAAAGATTACATTTAAGATCTCCAGTGGCTTGCTGAACTTTATTTCAATCAAACCTTTGTAAAATCTCTGTAGTCTCTCTCATAATAATTTTAATAAAACCAGCTAAAAACTTAGGACCAAAATAACCATCACAGACTACATTAATCATAATCACAGATGGTAGTGTGGTTCTACAAAGTTCATTCTCAATTCACTGTAGTTGCAATGCCTCCTTGCTCCTGGGAATTACTGAGGCAGTATGTTTAATAAGGGATGGCCAAGAAACAGACTGATCATCCCAAAGGCTTTGGAAGGATAAACTGCATATTGATATCACGTCCTCCTGGCGAAAGCTGTCTGATGCTGTGATGGAGAATAAAGCCAATATGAGAATATGCTACCCAGAAAAAAACCACAACCAGAAATCATGCCTGAGACAGCACATTTTTTGAGAAACTTCTTCAATGTCACTTAGTATAAGCTGGACACACAGGAGGTAAAAATACTCTTTATCATGTCAGTGCTTAGTCAAAACACTACTGACACAAAGAGATATATTGCTAGTGTTTTAATATTTCAGCTATGTCCTTTTATATTAAGACACCACAACCTATCCAGTCACATTGGACTCACTAAACCCAAGTTTGGAATATATTCACATTTCCCCTGCAATTGCCTGATCAAGTGGTTGATAGAGTTCTCCATTTTCTGTTATAAACAATTGTCCAGTGATGCTGTGTGCTATTAAACAATTGTTCCACTTACACTGGTCACAGGATCACAGGATGTTAGGGGTTGGAAGGGACCTCCAGAGATTGAGCCAAACTCCCCTACCAGAGCAGGACCACAGAATCTAGCTCAGGTCACACAGGAACACACCCAGATGGGTCTTGAAAGTCTCCAGAGAAGGAGACTCCACAACCTCTCTGCACAGCCTATTCCAGTGCTGTGTGACCCTTACAGTAAAGAAGTTCTTCCTCATGTTGAGGTGGAACTTCCTGTGCTGTAGTTTATACCCACTGCCCCTTTTGTTTACCTCTTGTCCTATCACAGGGCACAACTGAGAAGAGTTTGTTCCCTCCCTTTTGACCTCCAGACCTCATATATTTATAAATGTTGATTAGATCCTCTCTAAGTCTTCTCCACACCAGACCAAAAAGCCCCAGGTCCCTCAGTTTTTCCTCATAGAGCAGTGCTCCAGCTCCTTAATCATCTTTGTAGTCCTCCACTGGACTCTTTCAACTAGATCCCTGTCTCTCTTGAACTGGGGAGCCCAAAACTGAATGCAATATTCCAGGTGAGGTCTCACCAGGGCAGAACAGAGCCGGAGGAGAAGCTCCCTCAATCTGCTGGCCACACTTCTCTTAATGGTGACAGCTGCATTCTCATATACCTTTTATTTTAAGCACCTATAATGCTTAGCATTTCTACTGCCGCCTGTGCTGTAGCTATACTGAAAAAAAACCAAACCACTGTAACTGTTTCTAAAGTAACTTTGTTTTCCTCTTGTGCTATTGCAGACAATATGCCTGCTGCCATTAAGGCACTCCAAGAGTTCTGAATTATTTAAGGCAGGTACTCTATTCAGTAGATCTCTGCTAAAGTCAGCAAGTAAGTGCTATGTCTACTGCAATCACAGAACATTATCTTCTTTGTTGTTGTTAGCAATCTTTCTCAATCTAAGATCGTTTAGGTGGAGGTAAATAATTTCACAGCTCCTTTTAATCTGCTAAGCGATATTTTGTAGTATATTGGTTATGGCATGTCTTTCAAAAACTGTAGGCAGAACTCCTGACCTTGAGGATTAGGCAGAAAGAAGCAGGGCTAGCTCTCCTTTGCTTCTGACTACATCATTCTGAACGCTTGTTGCAAGTCCCTTGGCTTGTGATTTGTCTTTTGCAAAACCACTGCTACGTAGACCTGCATTCCGTGTGGAGTAGATTTGAGAACTGATGCCTTTAATTGTAAAAACAAACATGCTGTATTTGTTTTCTTAGAGCTCTTTCCCCTGTGCAAGTAATAGAAGGTGTTACTGAATACCAAGTATGATCTTTTTGAAGATGAATCAGTACTTTTTGTAGACAACAGCTACACTAATACTATAATGAAAAAAAAAGTCTTCTTTTATGCATGTAAAGGAATTCAGTATGCATCTAATGCATCAAACCTCTCTCTGCCACACTTTAAAAAAGCCATTCACATGAATTTGATCATATACTTTTTCTGATGCTGTAGAGGGTCAAAAATAAGCCAGAAAAAAATAGGTCAGTCTATAAGTAACTCAAGAGGAGCTTTGCCATTAGTCTCCCACTCTAGAAGCCCAGCAGAGGGAGCTTGTGAATTACTAATACTCAGAAATGCTGTTAAAAAAGATACACTGAACAGCACAGCTCACTCAATCAGAAAGATATTGCAGCCAACTTGGTAATTTAATGATAGCTTACTGCACTGTGTGATGTTTAAGTTCACTCCTTACGTGTGATCTCTTTCTACTAAAGACAGGGGCTGGCATTGTTCGGGGACCTTCTCATGCAATGCCAT
Source organism: Tricholaema leucomelas (assembly GCA_013400475.1). NCBI lineage: Eukaryota > Metazoa > Chordata > Aves > Piciformes > Lybiidae > Tricholaema lacrymosa > Tricholaema leucomelas. The sequence continues at coordinate 427,876 of WAAF01014016.1, forward strand.
GACCAGTTTTTTTGCTTCTTTCAGATGGTGCTTACACCTGGACACACAGAAAGCACAGCAGATAGAAAACCAAAGGGATCTGCCTCCAGCTAGCACAGAATCACCGAATTGTAGAGGTTGAAAGGGACCTCGGGAGACCACCCAGTCCAATACCCTTTCTAACACAGGTATGCCTTGAACAGGTTGCACAGGACTAAGTCCAGGTGAGCTTTGAAAGTCTCCAGAGAAAGAGCCCAGTTACAGAATTCTATCCCAACTTTTTTCAACAAGCAACATCCTTACTTTTTTTCTTTCTTCTTCTTCTTAATTATTCACTAGCCTTGTAACATGTGGCTAAGCCACTCTAGGGGCACACGCTGGGAACTGGCCAAAATGGATGTGTCAAATCATCTGCGATCCAAATCCCTTTTTGGGGCTCATATGGGTCAATCACTCCTCCACCAGACAACAGAGCAGTTTATGACAACTGCAGATGAATCAGAGACTAATGCTGCACCAGTAGTCATCTGTGCTCCCCAAATAGGTAGAAGGAAGATTATTTTACCATGTAAAATCTTCTTCAGTGGGAAATCCTCTGACTGTTTATCTCAGACAGAAAGTACACGAGTCCTGATGGCTTATGCCAAAAGTGCAGCATGGAGCTGCCACTTCCTGATGAGAGATGTATCCTTCTGCACTCTAGATGTGCATCCCTGATGATTTTGCATTATGATAATAATCTCCCAAGCTGGGCATCTGCTAGTCTTGTTTGGCTAACAGGCAGCCCAGTGTGTTATAGCTGTGCTGCCCCAGGATCCCAGTCCATTTTTCACATTAGTAAGCAAGGAACACCTGTTCTGCCAATGTATTTTGGATTATTTTACTTAATCTTGACAGTGGGACTGCTGGTTCATTGGGAGTGAATCCATGCCTTCATCTGTTAGGCCGATCTTTGTTGTAACTAGCCTGGACGAGTGCTCGAACTGGTCGATGCCTGCAACGGCGTACAAAGAACTCCAGAGAAGCAGGAAAACAGGATTCAAGAAACGACCTTTGCAAAAGATAAAACACTGTAGCATGGATGAGAAGTACTTTGCAAACAATGCAATAACCTTGACAGTGCCTTCCATTTGAACTCTGGGATCTACTGGGTCTTTAGAAAGACAGCTCATGGGAAAGATGAATTTATTGGTATACATATCTGCAGGTAAACATGAGATGGGCAGGACGTGATCTTGAGTTAGTTAGTAAAGACTAGTATTTTTTGCAAAGAAGCTGACCTAAGCTTGAAGTTCTCCAAATTAACATAGCAATTGTATCTAGAAACTGAGGAAAGTTGATGATCTGTATTTTAAGATGTGTAGAACATCTCCAGAAAGAAATGGACTTAATGTAATGTATTTGTGTCTGAGGAGTATAAATGTGCAAAGAGAGATGTTCATGCTAGAGTCTCTTAAGATTATGAATTGTACTGCTGCCAAGTTCATGAAGACATAATTTTGAAGTTGCCACTAAATATAGAAGTGGTATCAGGCACTGGAAAGTACTGCTGCAAAGGGTAAGAGGGAATGAGGACATCTCTGGTTTATCTCAGAAATGTAAGCTCAGAGAAAAGTTAGTCCAGTTCTCTGTGGGAAGCAAAGGTCGTTCAGCCTGGTGTCTGGCTAAGAAAGACAAAGAAAAGCACTGGTGTATTACATCATACACCTGCCTTGACAAGAGCCTTCTGCTGTATTCTCTTCCAGGAGAGGCTATGTGCTCAGTGGATAGATAACGTTCGTATCCTTGTCTGGCCTGGGAAGCTCTAGCTGGGCACTACACTGCAAAAGCTGCCACAAAGCAGAGACAAGTAAGTGTAACTGGCCCTGGGACTGAGAGAGTGAGATAGTGCTAAAAGACTGAGAGTTCCTGGGCCCATAGGCTATGTTAAGTAGCTCTATCTGAAGAGAATGGTCTACATCCAAATTTAGTGATGTAGCAATCTGGAGAAAAACAGTCAGCAGTTTGTATTATAGCATTTGGATGATTAAAGGTTCTTCTAATGCACCCTTTGCTCAGGCATCTCTCTGACCAAATTACTACACAGAACCTGTATGGTTGCACACCCTTTCATCTATTTCCAGCTTATTTGAAGTATCATTTTCATACTGCAATTACATGAAAGTTTCACTTGTTTCAGCAACAGTAATTATGTTGTTGATGTGAGATCACCCAAAAAGACAAACCTAAAAGATTAGACTGACAGCAACTATGCAATATAATAAAGTACAGGATGGGTACAGAGAAAGATCAATTGCCAGTTCCTTGACAATATCTCTAAGGATGCTCATAGCTCAATTCATCTTAAGTGACACCATCATCTTAATCACTCAGAACAATGGAAAAGTGCCTTTTCAGTCTCATGCAGTATTTATGTTTTGCAATTTTTCAAAGTAATTTAAGCTACCAGATCAGTCAAAGGCCTGCAGTGATAGGATAAGGGGCAACGGCTTCAAGCTACAGAAGAGCAGATCTAGATTGGATGTTAAGAACAAGTTCTTTACCATGAGAGTAGCGGAACACTGGAACATGTTACCCAGGGAGGTGGCTGAGGCTCCATCCCTGAAGATATTCAAGGTGAGGTTCAACAGGGCTCTGGGCAACCTGATCTAGTGGAGCATGTCCCTCCTCACTTCAGGGTGTTTGGACTAAATAGTCCTTTAAGGTCTCTTCCAACCCCAACCATTCTATGGTCCTCCTGAAAAAGTATGTTAAAAAGATTGTAACATTCATTTTCTGGACAGAAGGTATTTAAATGGAATAAAGAACCAAAAAAGTTATTTTATCTTGTAAAAAAAAAAGAAGAAAAAGCAGCAAGCTTAAAGACAAAATATCTTGCTGCTCAGCTAAGACTCAAGTAAGCTAGGGAATTTATTTCTGATGAGGTCATTTGCACTGTGGAGTTGTAACTGAATTATATTTTGGAAAGTATTTTTGGCTGAACTGCCAGAAGTGTCTCACCTCTCCAACTGAATTAAATTAGGATTCTTCAGAGCCTGTGTTGTTTAAATAAATATTTTATCACCTTTCAACTCATCAAATATTACAATGTGAATACAACATTACAAGAACTTTCATTCCCTGACAGATGTTGCAAAGCCAAATAGTGCAGTTAACTCCCAGAACTCAGCCTACAAATCCTGGAGGGAAGGTTAATCCTTGTGTTTCAGAGTGTAAAGCCAGTCCTTAGAAATGAAGGTTAGAGGCACATTTCAAAATTATCTTCCACAGACATTCCTGCAGCTACTCTGAGTCATCCAGTACTGGTACAAGATATTAAACCAGATGGAGCACTGGAAACAAATCCTGAAGAACTGAGATTTGTTTGTACACAACTGTGCTCCTCACTGCAAGCAAGTGGAAACATCCAACTGTTTGGACAACTTCCACACTGTGCTGTATATAACACAGTTTGGAAGTCCGTTACTCAGAGCTTTTCTGCAGTCAGTGATCTCTGCTGCGAAGGAACAGTTTCTTCCCATGCTTACTTTGGAGGAAGGAGAGAGATGAAGGTGAGATGGAGTGCAAATTGCTGTTGCTGTAGGAAAGCAACTGGAAGGTGCTGTATAAACGCCATGGAGAAAAGGCAGCACTATAAATCTGTTCCAAAGCTCCATGGATGATAAGTGGTGGAGCTGCTGTCATGTGAATTCTGACATGGCTTATGTGCCCCACAACACAGCACTGCCAGGATCTGCATGCCTACCAAAAGATGTCCATAAGACTTCAAGGGCATGTCTAACCTTAGTCACCAGCATGGGAAAGTTTTGACTACAAGACTTTTAACTCTTGGCATCCAGAGTGCTTTTTAGGCAGTGGAAAGGCCAAAAGAATCCTAAGAGAGTGAATCCACAGTATCTCTGCTGGGTGGATCAGCTGTGTGGGCAGTCCAGAACTTCACTGAGCTTCTGGACGCCGTGCTGTGCTAACCACTATCAGAACTGGTTCTGCCTTTTCATTCACATTTGCTGTTCAGTCCCATGCAGAATAAATGTAATGAACCCTAGCATCACTTTACACCAAAGCACAGAACTCTGATGTACTACCACATTCCATCCAGACGGACAAGGAGTGGTGCAGCACATGTGCAGACAATACATGAACACCTGAACCGAGTACACACAAAACTCAGGCCATGCCACGTTCCGCTTACTTGAATCTCGGTTTCTTCCCAGCAGAGAATAAAAACTGTAGAGAATTCTCCCCAGATACAAGTCCTTGTACTGCTCAAAATAAATCTTGGTTTAGCTTATTTTTTAATCTCTTGAGCTTTTTTTTTTTCAGACTTTCTCTCTGTCTGGCACTTGTCTCAGTTCAAAAAGCAAAGCAATTCTTAGCCAATGGGCTGCCTCTTCTAGATAATTAATGAAGATAATAAATAAGACTGGTTCCTATAGAAGTCCTTTATTAGCAGTCATGATTAGCTTTGCTTGTGGTCTTTCAGCCAATTCCAAAGTCCCCATACAAGGCAGCATGAATTAAGTTTGCAAAGTAGATTAATCTTTGACATTGCAGCAAAAGCCCTATTCAAATGCAAACAGGATACTGGCTACCATGCTTTCACCAGCCACTAACTTTAGAATTCTGTTATTTACAACAAATGATCTTGTTTGTTTCTCAAGACTTCTTTGCTTTTCTAAGTCACACTGCTTTATATGCATAGCTCCTTTATGCAGATATTTATGAGGCATGTGACATCCAGAAGTTAAGCCTCGATATTTGCTGCTGAGGAACAATGTGGCTACCTGCAAAATTAGTTAAATCATTCACAGAAGGATAAATTAGTCACTTCAAAGCAGCATCAGCACTGCTTTCAAGCAAAGGTAATTCTAGAGAACTCTATGGTGGCATCATGCCACTTTTACTTTGCATGATGATTTGCAATTTGTGCCATGCCAATAAGCCAATGAATAGGAATATCAACTTGAGCTACAAGATGAATGCTGACAACATAATGCAGGAAAACCAGACTGAAGGTGATTGAGTCCTCTGAGTCATCTAAATTTTACCCTACTCTGAATGTGGTAGGAGTCTGATGTAGTAAAAGTTCTGATGTGGCTCCCAGATTCTCTGAGGCACACTGGCAAAGACAGCTCTGAAGTGAAAGTAACAAAAGAGCTTCCAGTGGCATACAATACCATTAGCGCTGCCTGGAAATATGCCCACAACTCCAAATACAATTCATGTCATACTTTAGATACAGACAGTCACTTAAAATTCAATACTGCCACATTTCAAGGGCAGAGTCAGAGCCATGGGATTAATCTGGGCAAGTGTGGGATACTGTGCTTTTTAAAATGCAGCTTATTTGTAAGTGACAGGACCACCATCCATACTTTTGTCCTGCTTAAAAGAGGATTGCCATTTTGTAGTGTAATAAAATTTGGGAAGCATTACCAGTGTTCCCTTTGTGCTAAATATTCTCTGTTGTGACTGTGCACAAACTAAGCATGTTTGGGAGAAGAGACTGCTGTGCCAGAAGGTGCAGTTCAGATTACTCTAGAAGAGTACAAACCTCACACAGAAACGAGGAAGAAGAGGAAAAGCCATGAGACAAATAATACCACCACCAGTGAACAAATATTCATTGCACTTACCCATTACCTTGCATTTAAAGATCTCAGAGTGCTATATAATTAACTGACAAGAATTACTGTCACAGCTTACACTGTGTTGTCCCTGCTCTGGGAGCACTCAGCGCCACGCTTCCCTTCTGCTGGATTTGTAATTTCACACGGCTGTTCCTTGCAACCCTACAGAAGGAAATCTGCAGAGTCAGACAGGAGGGTCCAGCCAACTCTTTCTGGACCTATGCATGACAAGAGGTATTTTCTAAATGAAAAGTCTAACTATGTATATATAAAATTCTTTGCCAGGTGCCTTTCCTGCTTATTCTGTGTGCTTAACATTCTGATGACCTTGTAATAAAGCAGCTTCAAATCAAGGGCTCAGAAGGGCACAGAAATTCTCTGATGTCTACTTTGGAAAATTTGAAAAATATCTCATAAAAAAAAACCAAACCAAACAACAAAACAAAAAACCCCAAAGAGAAAAACAAAACAAAACACCAAGCCAGTGAACCAAACACTCAAAGCAAAACCAAAAACACAAACAAAACAAACCTCTTTCGTAGTCCCTGTGCTTGAAGGGCATCCTGGCTCTCTGCAGACAGCAGGAAGAATGTTTGATCACCCCTGGCTTGTAACCTGGCTTTCAGAAAAAGGTTTCCCCTTCTTCCCCCGATGCATCCTTAGCTCCCCACATATAATGTGTGACAGGGAGCTCCCTCCCTCACCGGCAAACAGCAATCTGAGATCTTTGATTATTATAGGTGCTTAGGAAATAATCTTCTCATAGCTCAGGGGTACAGGTACTTTCAGGGTATTTCTTGAGTTCCTTTAACTGTGGGGCACGATCCACCCCTTAATGATTGTCCAGACATTTTAACTAACAGATGCTCAGTGCTGCAGGGGTGCAAGGCACTGAGGAGCCCTTGGGCTGCAGCACGCTCTAATGCTGCTTTGGTTTTGTTAAATAAGCTTTGCACTAAAGCTCTTCAAACCCTGAATTTTCCCAATTACCTACAAGAGCCAGGAACAATTTTGTTAATCCTAATGCTTAGCTGCTGGGTGAAGATCTTGCTGTTCCTCGATACATCAAAGATGGACAAGGAGGGGTACAACCAGTGTTTAAGGCACCGAATGGCTCTTTTCAACCTTTCCAAAATGCAGGCTCTTCCCTGCTTGCAGCTGTAAGGGAAAATACTGCAATACTTTGCCCCTCCAAGGTACTGAAGGTAGTCTGAAGTTGAACAGCACTGGTTTGGGTAAAGAGGCAAACAGAGCAGGAATGACTGCAACTTATGGCAGTCACATTTCACACAATGTCAGGGGCCGAAAGGGACATCAAAAGATCATTCAGTTCAACCCTCCTGCCAGAGCAGCATCACCTATACCAGATCACAGAGGAACATGTCCAGGCAGATTTTAATATATTCAGAGGGAGACTCCACAACCCCCCTGAGGCAGCCTGTTACAGTGTTCTGTCACCCTTACAGTGAAAAAACTTCCTCTTCATGTTTACATGAAACTTTCTATGTCTCGGCTTCCACCCACTGCCCCTTGTCCTGTCAATGGGCATCACTGACAATTTCATTTTTATGGCCCTACCTGGGTGCTTAAGTACGGAGAGAGACTGTTTGCAAAGGCCTGTGGTAACAGAACATGGGGCAATGGCTTCAAACTAGAGAGCAGTACATTTAGGTGGATGGTAGGAACAGGTTCCTTACTATGAGGGTGGTGGAACACTGGAATGAGTTACGCAGGGAGGTGTTTGGGAGCCCATACCTGGAGATCTTCAAGGTGAGGATTGACAGGGCTCTGGGCAACCTGATCTAGTGGAGGATGTCCCTGCTGACTGCAGTGGGAGTTGGACTAGATGACCTTCGGAGGTCCCTTCCAGCCCAGACAATTCTGTGATTCTGCGCTTTCCATGTATTAACTCAGGGATTGTTCAGCATAGAGCAGACTCAGAGAAGGTTTTATCAATGTGTATAAACATATGACAGGAGAGAGTAGAGAAGATGGAGCCAGTGCTCAGTTAGAGAACATTCTACTTAAACAGAAAAAAGAAACATTTTTTCACTGTGAGGGTGGCCAAACAGGAATAGGTTGTCCTGGGAGGTCAGAGTGGAGACACTCAAAAGCAAGTGGGCACAGCCTGCTTGTGGACCCTGCTCTGAGCAAGGAGCTGGACCAAAGATCTCCTGAGATGCCTTCCAGCCTTGGCCATGCTTTGACCCTAAGGCTATGCTAAATCCCAGTGTAAGTGAATATGTTGATACACTGTTCAGACAGATGCTATAGATTTTACTCCTCTAGAGGTCTTGAGATTCAATTCTGATTTTGACTTGGCTTACCTATGTTTTTTAAAATGTACCTGACAATATCTGTTTCAGCAAAATAAGCTACCAGTCCCACAGAATCACATAATGGTAGGGGTTGAAAGGGACCCCTGGAGACCATCTACTCCAACCTCCCTGATAAAGCATCTTCTTCTAGAGCAGGTCCCACGGTGCTTAGAGAACAAAATCAAACCAGGAAAAAGCCGTAATTGTAGAACTCTGTCTACATTTTGCCTTCTGGATGTGTACAAGTTACATAAGCATTATTCTCAGGTATTTCTGATGGCATAATAAAAACTGTGTATGTACAAAACCAGCAGCCTGGCAGAAGAAAGCTTATAATTGATTCATCTCTACAAGACCAAGAACAAACAAATCAATATTTATTTAAAGAGCTTGAAGAAGTTTGTTCTGCTGTTCTGCTCCTAAGAATTTTTCCTGACTTCATATTTGACCAATTTATGTCTGTATGTAAGCAATTACATGTGGAATGGATCTTGGGATCCATTGCTATTTTATCTGTACATCTGTCAAATTCATCAGTGGCTTAGCCTTAGAAAACCAAATCAATTAAGTATAACATTAGCCATTTCACAGATGGCTAGCAGAAATATCTAGAGACCAAGGGGTGCTTTACAAAGAGGTGAAGAATCTTAGTGTGAACACCATGCCTGCAGTGCTACGAACATCTACGGCAAGGCTTCCAATCCCTGCCTGCACTAACACGTCACTGCAAGACAATCTTTGCTTTTATTAGGACAGTTCTAGTAAGCCAAACCCCAACACTCAGTAATTTTGGATCAAGCTCTAAGAAACATCTCTAAAAGGACAGACTTAACACTGACTCATGCTGCTACTGAATCAAAAAATATATATAAAGTGGCCCCTTACTAAAGATGACAGATCTAGGGAGAGAGCTAATACTGAGCTTTATATTAGCAACAGAAGTAAATCACAAGAACAGACTGAACTTAACCTCTAGCAATTTCTTGAGATTTCACTTATTCCTTCACTGCCAATGTGGACAGAACAATTAACTTAAAATGGAACTCTTGAATCTATTGGTCCAACTATACCTCCACAATGGAACTCTTATCACTTCACAAATGTCCCTTGACTACACAGTGGCACATCTGGTGCTACAACATAGAACGTGTTCCTGGTTTTATTCACAGAACAGCGCAAAGGAGATTCTCCAGTTGCAATTAACAAAGCTGAAGGTTTTAATTTTGTGTATCACAGCACAGCTTCTGCAGTACAATGATTCTCTGTCTTTACATGACCCCTACCTACTTCGCTTGTCCGGAGGCTTTTCCTAAAGAATGTAGCAGTGGCCCAGTTAAAGACTGCTGGATAACAGCAGGTCATGAGCTGGATGTGAGTCAGTGTCACACTGGTGTGAGATGCGAACACCTTACTGAGCTGTATAAATAGAAACAAGACCTGGAAGAAACACAAAGTTATCTCTCTGCTCAATTAGAAAGGCCTGTGCCAGAACCATGTGTCCAACTTCTGGCACTCTTCAGGAAAAGGCTAGAAAGAGTCTGGTGGAGTGCAACAGGAAGGAGTAGAGGTGTAGAAAACAGGACACACATGGGAAGGGTTAGGATTGTTTGTGTAGAGAAAGTTTAAGGGTAGTAATTTCTTCAGTATTGAAATATGTGTAGAGCTTCTGTAAAGAGGAATAGAATTTCTCACTGTTTCTCAATGGACAGGACAAGGAATATCAGACTTAAATTGCAGCAAGATTCAGATTAGTCATTAGGCTAGGCCTTCTAATAAAACAGTGTCTCTGACAGCCAAGGCAAACTCCAGATCCTTCATCGCGGGGGGATATAGAGAGCAGGTTAAAGAGACTGCAAGGGATGACACATGCCTGGGGGGTAGATGGAAGCCTAAATTATTTCTCAAGGTCCCAGTCAGTTCTTTGATTCTGAGAGGGATATCATTTGGTTGTCAGAACTGAGCACACAGACTGCAGAATTCTGCCCGTATGGAACATGCAATACCCACAATTTTCCAAACCTGCTTTGTCCTGTGCTGCTTCTAGTCCCAGGCCTTACACTTCTGAAAACAGCTTCCATTTCCTTGACAATGAACCCAAAATCCGACCAGTGCACCCTAACAATTACAAAGCTGAACCACGTTAACACTGTAGCAATGAGGGAATAGAATTAATCATTTGAAGAGAAAGATTAGCCACACAATAATTAAATGCCTTGGACAGCTGTAAGGTGTATTTATCTGCCACATGGTTTCTCCCCAGCTCATCCAGTGCTATCTGACACCATTCCATCTCACTCATGATCCACTGTTCTTCAACAAGAGATATTAAGGCATTAAAATCAGGTATTCAGGAATGCTGAAGAAACAGATTGATGGTTCTGCTCTCACACATCAAAATATATCAAGCTGAGAAACACCAAATGACTCAGCAACACCTTGGACTGCTATTAAGATACTCCCTGATCATATGTTTACACTAAAATGAAACAGCTATTTCAATTATTTTGCCTTGCTACTCTTAGGAAAAAAAATAATCATTTCTCTAACCATCACTTGAAAATAATCCTACAACATAGATAAGAAATAATTGTTTTTGACAGTGTGTTTTCATTGAGCTCTGTTGTAAAGGAGCGGACAGAAGGTTATGCAACATCACTCGGTGCTTAATCTCATGCTTGTCAATGGTCAAAGAGCTGCATGACAGACACAGAGAAGCATTTTGACAGACTGTCTTATCAAAAATGGTGACCTGATTGCATATATTGAATTCTGCTTTTTCTAAAGGAGATGGAATAGAGAAGCTGGCTGACAAACAACTCCCATTTATAGCAAAAGCCTTACACCACGCTGTGACAGCAAGCTGCAGCAACGGCAGGGCAGGACCATGAGACTTACCCGTTTTAATTGCCTCCCTGGTCCTCTCTACAGAGCTTGTCTACTGCTTGAAGGCAAGGCTGAAGGCAGCAGTTTACTGGCTGAGTAAACTGCTCTGCAGTCTTTATATAGCCTGTCAGTATGGTGGTAGGTTGCTTTTAAGACTGTCCAGCTGAATTAACAGAAGAAGTAGGGTCTATTGATTTAATGGAGCAGAGAGGAAAGAAGAGGATGGTTTCTGTATTGGGGCCCTGATAGTTGTGGCGTATAGCTGTGCTATGATCTATGTACATGTCCAATGTTTTTCCAATGTGCATAAAGGACAACAAAGAAGCTTAAGACTTAATTTCATCCCTTCATTTCAGTGTTGTAAAGTGCTAAGGATGTTACACTTTCATTGGTAATTGTTGTTAGCCTCGTGCTCTTTTGTTCCTCTCAGGAGCAGCTCAGTCTTTCACATTTCTGTTTCTTTAGCCTGGTGTGGAAGTAAGGTTTACGAACAGCATTAACATTTAGGTCCCATACTAATTTATAGTATTGCAAACATGTAACAGGAAAATGTGGTTGGAAGGAGCCTGGTGACGTTCATGAAAACGCCTGTATGTTCTTCCAGACACCAAGCTGTTATCTCAGTTATTCCTCAGCGGAAGAAAATACGGAATATAAGGCAGAATGTTGTGCTCTGAATGTGTAAGCACCAAATGTGACAGCTATTTTCATAAGTATATGAGCCTGTGCAAAGGGAACACAGTGACAGAAGACTGACAAAACCCAAGCAGATAGAAATAGTCATTTTCCTCAACGATACGTACTTTACTCCCCTGCCTGCGCCCGCACACATTTCTCCCTGTCTCTTCTCTTCCATTGAACTTCTGTCTTCTTCTAAATTGAATATATTGCCCATCTGATCAACATCAGTATGCCAGAGAACCTGACTTTAGCTTTAAATCTCTCCTGCTCCAGGGTCTACGTTATTTCTTGCCTTTTTCCCTTCATCTTGGATTTTTGCCACCCCTTTGCAGCTTTCCATTTTTGTATTTTTGCTAATAACTTAAGTCTTTTCCTTTTATATGCTTTTTTTATTGACTCTTCCTTTCTCCTCTCTCTCCTCTCTGCTCAGCCTCTGTCAAGCACCGTTTTACCTCACGCCTGCCTGTTTCTCTCCCTTCACATAATCCACACTATATGCACTCTTTCTTTCTGCTATGTCATGCATTGTGAACTTTGAGTTAACAGAGTTAACTGTGGCTTTTGGTCCTTTGTGAGAACCATGCTGGAAAAGGAATGTTAGCCTCTATCATAAATATCAAGTATAGCTACCTGAGAAACACCGTTTCTTAGTAAAGTTCTTTGACATATGTACAAAATACAAGATACAAAAATCTGAACACCTAAGACAATGCATTTAAGAAACTTCCTCTAAACTGAGCCACTAAACTGACCAGAGGTAAGGACAAATTCTTTTAGGAACAAGTTCTTTATCATGAGGGTGGTAGAACATAGGAATGGGTTGCCTAGGGAGGTGGTTGAGACTCCATCACTGGAGATACTTAAAGTGATTCTGTTATTCTGTGAGGTTCAACAGGGCTCTGGGCAATCTGATCTAGATGGGGATGTCCCTGTTTACTGCAGAGGGGGATGGACTAAATGACCTTTGGAGGTCACTTACAACCCAGACCATTCTATGATTCTACAATGCTGTGAAGAACAACAGCTTCTGCTTAAGCCCAGCACCTCTCTGCTGGAGAGATCCCCTGCCTCTCTGCCTCAAACATTCTGATGTCTCTGGATACTTCCAGAGATTCAGTCACCAGATACACTACAGAGGCCCAAAGAACTGCTCAGCACCTTTTCCACAAAATGCCCTTGTTCTGATTCCTGCATCTTGTTCGGCAGTTCACATCTTCAAGGCAGAGGCAGAAAGCTCTGCTCTGCAGGGGACAAAGACGCTGAATTCAACACCTCTGCTTCTATCAGGTTAAGAAGCAGTACCAACAAACTCTGAAGGACAACCTGAAAGTACTCCATGGTGAAGATGATGAAGATGAATGAACTGACAAGGCTTAAGAATTAATTTTTGGGATGTGAAATTTGGAGGAGTTAGAAGAAGGATGGGAAAACAGAGATCTATTTTGGATTAAAGAGATGCCTTGCGATAAATGCATTTCTTTTTATGTGTGCCTGTGTGTGTGCTTAAAAACTGATCTTATAACACCAGTGTTACTACTTGGGCTGCTTTTTTAGCAAAACCATGATGCTGCAGAGGCAAACATTCTTCCAATAGCACAATGCAGTATGGCTTTTGTACAGAACTATCTTTTCAGAAGATGAATGCAGATTAACACAACTCTTCAGCTATAAGCAGCTGAAATCTGTACTGCTGCAACAGAATATATAACGTATGTAGCTAAACATGCCAAGCAAGCCTCCAATCCTAGCAGGATCCACATCAAAACTTCTGTACTAGAGTGCTTTTTTTTACTGGCTGTTAAACAATAAACTTGAAATTTGGCATTTTCAACCCCAAATTTTCTTCTTTAAGTCTACAAATGGATATTCAGCGTCTCCCATGTTGAACTGAATTCAGGTGGCTATTTTTGTGATGTCCTTATCTCTGAATTTCAAGGCTGTTTAAAATAAAAATGGTCATGTCCTGCTGGAAGCAATGAAATTCTAAAAAGTTGACCCAAACTACTTCAGCATACTTCCTTTAAAAATCTAGATGCAAATAATTCCAGCTGCTTTGCTGTTTACTTCAGAAAGCTCCTATTTTCAACTCCCCATTTAAATTCATCAGTTTAAGGAAATTCATGCAAAATTTAGCCATCTGCATGTGGTTTGGGAAACTGTGGCTAGAAGAATGTAGATTTAAAGGAGGCAGGCTAGGATTAGGGGCTTTTTATCTTTGCTGTTTTCTCGTTTTAATCCTCTGTGGCAAAAAAAATGACATCTTGGCTGTGTAGTGGCCTGTGTAAAATGAAATAATGAAATTAGTACAGCTCCAGCTAGCACCACAATATTTGACATTTCGAACACCACAATGTTTCAGATAAACTTGCAAATTCTTCCATAGAGAGAAAGGGCATCAATGGGCAAAGATAAGGGTTGAAATCTAACCTCAAAGGAGAACCTTTCCTTTCAGGAAGAGATGAGATACAAAGCCCAACATGGGGACTTTGTGCAACAGCACTTGGAAGTGAGTATTTCTTCTGTGGGTATTCTGTAAATCTCCCTTTCTAAGATGAGTCTCTTGAGTGTCTTTCCTAAACATTATGTTCAGCAGTAATACATTTACATTCCACTTAAAAAAGCTGAAAAGGAATATATTCTAGGCAGGATTCAGGAAGCACCTTCCACTTACACTTTCTGATTTTTTTTCTAAGAGACTGGAAAAAAAATGCAGATTGAAGTAACCTACAACAGTCTTTAAACACTAGCTGTATGGAAGACTCTAAGGAACAGGTAATATCATCTAGAGCTGTCTGAAGAGCTGAAAGAAAACCATTTTCAATCACTTACATCTTCTTACCCAGAATATCAGGAGACATACTGACTGGACCTGTCAGGCCCTGTGCACTGCACATCAGTCGGTTCTTCTGCCTTTTAAAGCCAGTCCTGCCACACATGTCCCTTGCTGTGCCATCCAGAACCCAGACATGGCACAGCAGTGCTATTTGTTTTCTGTGTAATGGGTGAAGTTGGTCAACTCGATTTGCAGTCTAGCCAGGTTCAAGAGAAAAAGGGCTCTGGTGATACACTGCAGCCAGGGTAAATACGGTTTTTAGCAGGGCCCTACACTCACTGGAGTCCTACTAGAAGGACCATTGTCCTTTCTGGGCATCCCAGGACAGAATAATATCAGAATTGTGCCCTCCTTCGTAATGGGAGAACAACCTTGGAAACATAAACCAAATCATGCTGTACATTTATTGGAAAAGGAACCTGAGATGTCTCTGGTTTACAGAAACACAAAGCTTAACCACAGAGGCATGAAAGTCCTTTCAAGACTCAGTCTAGGGGCTCAGGGGCTCAGCCCTCAAGGGAACTGGCTTGGCTGAGTTGCCGGCATAGTGTGCTGCTTCAGTCTGTCACCACTGCAGCTGCAGGCAAGGGTCTCTTACGGTGTCCCAGATGTCCTTCAAAACTATGGTCTCTAACGAAACCACAGCATCACACAGCCATGTAAAACACTGCCCAGCCTCCTACAGGGTACACTGCTACCTGTCTCCATTTTTTCTGCTTGCAACCCAGACCTAGTGGGAGTCAGTCAAGTCCATTGGTTCATTCAGTTATTAAAAGAAAACCTGAGCTGTGTTAAGTGGTGGTCAACATCTTAGCAGATGGTGATGCAAGGAGCCACTTGAACTTCTGTACCTTTTCCTCTGCCATCTGACAGTTACATTGCCAGAAGGAACTGCAACTACTGAGACACACCATGCTCCATCAACCACGAAATGGGACAGAAACATCACTGAGAAAAAAATGAAGAAAGGGTAAAATACCATCTGAATGGGGGTGGGGACACACACCACCATTTTAATAGTGCCTTCCTGCTGTTTTCGTAAGCAAATTGATACTGAGTCAAGAGAATTAGAAGCAGGACTGACAGGTTTCCCCAATACCATATAATGAATGAACAGTATAAGCATCAGAGAAAGAGGTACACAAAGACAGAACATAAACAAAATTTCCTCTGAACAGTGAAAACAGAGGAGTTAGGGACAGTTAAAGCACATGCACCCTTATTTATATGTACCTTATACAAATGACACACTGTTTCTACCAAAACAATATTTTATCCATCTCTGCCTGGGAAGCACTGACTGCAGTGTAACGGAAATTAAAGAAAGGATGAAAAGAAACATCTTTCCTAATGCATAGTGCATCAAGAAAGTCAGATCCCGTTAAGCTTTGACTGTTGAAGTAATCCTTATTCATGCAAAAACTCTCAATTAATTCATCGGGGGAAAATGCTGCATTAGCCTAAAACTCTGAAAACCAGCTGAATGCAAATTCCTTCTTCATATGAGGTCAACCACATTCAACAGACTGGATCTTTCAGTACAGTCCATTAACTATCTGAAAAACATGTGAAGCTTTAAAACAGAGACTCTTTAGAGAGAAACTGAAGCACCAGGGCACAGCAACTGAGTTAAACTGGTGAAACAGAGCAGCCTCGTTCCTTCCCTTCCCAGAAAACACAAAAGCCAAACCCACAACATAAATTGTAAAATTTGCTCGAAAAACCTTTCTTCAAGGGCAAGCAATTTCTTGTATATAGGTCACCATTTCACTTCTTCAGAGGGAAAACCAACTACATAGGCAGCAGCAGCTGTATTTCAATGTAAGGCATGGATTTTACTTTGTGCTGAAAATGTTTGCACAGTGTCCTCAAAAAAAAAAAGGAATGTGGGAAACAAGAAAACATGCTGCAGTGAGCCATGTGAGACTGTGCACAATCAAATTACAGGAGGTAGCATTTTCAAGTAGTTCCAATCACAAGACCTTGCTTCTATTCTGGGATGCACCTGGCTTACCGTTTGACCTTGGATGATAAACGACATGCATTCTCTCTGGGTATCCCTTCCTTCATTTGTAAAAAGAGGCAGGGTATGGTCTGTTAATGTACTAATTAAAATCATTATACATTAGGATGGGAATGTTTATTAAAGGACTGCAATTTTGCTCAGGAGTAAGTACACATAGACTAGAAATCATTATCATTTCTCTCATTAAGGAGCAAAATATTTTAAATAGAAGTTTTCTCTTTTGTTAAGATTAAAGTTGGGTTTATTAACACTTAACAGTTTAGATTATTCTGCTTAATTTATTGCATGATACATTTAAAATTACAATGTAGTGACAAAACATACACTATTGTGGAAGGATGGTAGCTTACCAACTAAAACATCAGCAAGGGGACACATAATAATGTGGTTTATTGGCAAAATAAACCCCTCTATGATTGCACTTAACCCAACCCTCTTGCTAAATGGATTCCACAATAAGTGCATATCTATGTTCATCTGTAGGGATGTTAAACTCTTTACAGCTGTGTAAAGCACAATTTTGCAACAAACAAGCGGAGGGGAGAGCATTTCCCTTCCTCACGCTTCCTGACAGAGGTGCCCGCACCTACCCTCAACTGTTCAGCAATTCCTCTCAATGCCATAAGACAAATGGACTAAATTAAGCACTAGAATCCAGTGTGCCACTTCACTCAGCTGGTATGCCATGGCATCACGATAAGTACTGACAAAGGTTCTTAACACACTCCCTCAATGCAAAATGAACTAAAAACAAAGATTTATTCCTCACAGGAATAAATCACTTTCTTCTGTGAGGAAGTCCCCTCAGTCTGGCACTGCTGGATATTGCATGTAGGATTGTGATGCGTTTGCAAAACTTTCCTCCCATAGAAAATGCTGTCAGAAAGAAAAGTTTGGTTATGTTACAGTTACAAATAACATAACCATCATTATGGTTATGATTGTCAGACAATTCTGTAGAAAGAAACAGCTGGCATGTATAGCATGCTTCTTTAAATGCTTAATGCTGTAATTTTGTTTTGTTAAAAGCAATCAAAACATTTAACTAACCTAACATTCTTCTTGCCTTCTCTCGTTACCCTGGGATATCCCAAGTCCTCCATTAAATGAACTTCTTGGACTCTGACTGCAGTGACTGGTATCAAACGGGGCAGAGCCACTTGTTTTTACATAATTTATTTACTTGTAACAGTTCCTTCCTCTCCCAGGAGGAAAGAAAGCCAGAAGCATATGAACTTGCAAATCAGTGATTAACAGAGAAAACACAGATTGGACCTGACAAGATGACAGGAATCAAAAATCAGGAACAAATTCCTGCTCAGATACTGCACTGACCACTTAGTAACAAACACCACAGCAAACAGAATCAGTCGCACTAATTATGATGCCGTGGTCAGAGGAAGCTCTGAATTATCAGCACTGACAATGACAACATCCTGGGGTAAAGTCCCGGCTACTGAAATAAACACCACACTGAACAGCAATCGCATCTCACACTTAGAGAAAAATCAGTTCTCATTCATGAAAAGCGCCAAAACACATGGCCAGATTTCAAAGAAACTGTCAGCTTCTGTATGCTGAGGTTAGTTAAGATCAAGTGCTTATGAAAATATGGTTCCTTGCTTCCAAATTATAGCAGGGCACCACTTACTACTATAAGGCCCCTTACTCTGCATTACCCAATATTATATATATATATATATATATATATATTATCCACTTCATTTTACATAAATACTCTTGGAAAAGCCCAGGGATGCTCCAGCCAAATAATTCACCACCTGGCAACCAACCGCTGATGCTCTCGGCGTGCTCGAGGAGCGACCTGCAGTGGGATGCTGCCCTCTCCGGTACCCTGCCCTTGGTTCGGGGCCGCAACCTACGTGCTCCGTGCCCTCCGCTCCCTCTGGCAAAAGATACATCTCTAACTTTGGGGAAAGAGTGCTGAGGACAATCAACTACTCGACAAAGATCCCCCAGGATTCTTCCTTAAATTTCTCCCCGAAGTGCAAGCTGGAAAACGCGCTTTCCCCCCGCTCCCCTTCTTTCCCTTTTACGGTGAGAGCACTGCTCTGTCTCGGCAGCACCGCAGGGCAAGCCGCTAGGGTGCCAGCCCGTGGCACTGCCGCCAGATCCCAGGGCTCCCGCCAACAGCCCCGACAGCGGAGACGGTCTCCCTGGGTGTGACCCGCCGCCCCTGCTCTTACCTCCATGCCCAGCCGCTGCTTCAGCACCAGGGCGGCGCACAGGTAGCCGGCGCGGCCGACGAAGAGCTCGTCGGAGCCGCACTCGAGGAAGGAGAGCGGGGCGCAGACCTCGCTCAGCTCTCGGAACTTGTCCAGCGGCCGGGCGAAGTCGGGCAGCCCCAGGGCGCGGTAGACCAGTGCCGCCACCGCGTACACCCCGGCGCCGCCCAGCAAGAAGGCAGCGCGGGTGTCGGCGTCGACCTCGCCGCTGCCCTCCTGGTAACGCAGGCAGGCGTCCACGACGCGGCGAGCCGCCCGCAGGTAGGCCTCCCGCGACGGCGCGAAGAGCGGGCACTGCGCGACGTGGTAGAGCATATAGGCCACGCCGGCCACGCCGCCGTATAGCCCGCCCTGGCAGCCGCGGGGGCCGCCCAGGGGCGGCAGCTCCCGCAGGATGCGCTCGATGGTGGCCGTCACCAACGGCACCGCCGCCTCCCTGTCCGGCGCCGCCGCCGGGCTGCCAGGGTAGTCATCGAAGCGGTTGGCGAAGCAGCGCTGGCTCTCCATACCCCCGCCGGCGCGGCGCTCTGCGCAGCGGGGAGCAGCAGGAGGCAGCAAGCGGGAAGCTGCCGTGGGAGGGGGCGGGGGAGCGGGGAGGAGGGAGCGCGGCGGAGGCGGGAGGGAGCGGGAGAGGCGGGAAAGGGGCGCCCCCGCGGTCGACTGTCGGGGAAGGAACGTTGCTTCGAGACCGGTGGCGGGCGAAGCGTCTGCTGCCGAAGCGGCGGCAGCGGAGGTGACGGCGAGATTAGCGATCAGTGCCTGGGTCGGGTCTGTACGGCGTGGCCGCCGCCTCCTCGACCCCGGGTGAGAGCGGCCGCCGCTGTCGCCCCTCAGTGCTCCTCGGAGCCGTAGGCCGCCGCCCCACCTGCGCTCAGCGATCGCTTCCCAAGCAGCCAGTGGACTGTGAAGGTGGATGTGACTGACCCGGATTTCCAGAGCGCCGGGCCGAGCCATGGTGTCCAGCTTGTCCTGCCGGTGGCTTTCCACATCGACGGCCCTGCTGTGCTTCTGCAGATCACCAAGAGGGTTTTTTTCATCCTCTTCTGCCCCATTGCTGACGGGAGATTTGGCTCAGGGATGAGTGCCCGGCCCGCAGGAGGGATCATGGGGTGGGAGGGGTGGCCCGAGCGCTCCTGAGTTATTGCTGATAGCGGAACAGCCCCTCGGGAGCTTCCGCAACCAAAGGTGAAAGATGTAGCTAAATCCAAACGAGGGCAGCCCAGGGCCATTTCACATGGAAAGCTAAGCAAGTCTTCAGCAGACCAGCAATGGCACAAGGCCATCTTTGGCCCCTTTCATGTGTAAGCCAAGAAGAGCTTGTGAGGAAGAGGAGATTTAGACGCCTTAATAGATTCCTAGCTAAAAAGAAGGAGAGGAGAAAAAAAAGGAAAACCTTGAAGCCTCTCTAAGGTAAGGGAAATTTATAATCTGAGCACAACTGTTACATGCTACAAATACACAGTTGTCATATCTTCCTGAGATGCTGTGAACACAAGCAGCATAAGTGAATTTATACCATCAAAAATCCATGACTTATGGTCACCTGGTAGTCTCCGGTACTGATCGTAATTGAGGGCCTCCTCAAAAGAAGTTGGAAGTGGCAGCTTGCTGAAGGCACCAGCCAGTAGCCAGCAGCTGGCACAGCAGTAGCTACAGCTAAAGCACAGCTTTGGACCTTTCTAATGTTGTGGCTGGTTTCTCTTCACAGAATCACAGAAACATTCAAGTTGAAAAGACCCTCAGGATCATGAAGTCCAATCAATAACCCTTCTCTACTAGGTGCACCCTAAACCATATCCCCAAGCACCAAACGACTTTAAAACACATCCAGGGTTGGTGACTCAACCACCTCCCTGGGCAGCCCATTCTGAAGCCTGACCACTCTTTCTGTGAAAAAAAAAAATAATCATAATGTCTAGTTTAAACCTACCCAGTTGCAGTTTGAAACCATTCCCTCTTGTGCTATCACTGTTTACCCATGTGGAGAGATCAGCACCAACCTCTTCACAACATCCTTTAAGGTAGCTGTAGACAGCGATGAGGTCTCCCCTCAGCCTCTTTTTCAAGCTAAACAGTCCCAGCTCCTTCAGTTGCTCCTCCATAAGATTTATTCTCTAGACCCTTCACCAGCTTCTCTCACACTTGCTTTGTGTAGGCTGCTTGTTTTATCCCTCTTCCTATCTCCCCCTCAAAGTAACTTCAACTCTGTGTAACTCCTAACATGCACTTTCATGCCTACATTTCATTTTGACTCACCTGTCCTTATTCTTTCCTTCCTTTTTTCCCCCTGGGTTTATGATCATGTGAGAGACATTTGCTTCCACACTTTGATTTTCATTTCCACACTTTCCTTCAGCGCATTTTTGCCATGCTTAGGTACATTCCAGTCTATGTTTGTACAGTGCTCCTTAAAGCTCCATTTTTCTGGCTAATACATGGTTGCATCAGGTATGGTTTCTACCACACTGATCTTGGTGAAAATGTCCTACCAATGGATAAGACATCTCATTGATATATTATTTTCTGTCATAAATTCTCTTCTGTTGGTCCATTGATGGAGTACAGGCTGTAGCTAAGTGTTTGCCAACATTGTTTGTGCTGGTTGTAGAGAAGTGTATTTCTTAAGTCCTCTCTTAAGTTAAAATTTGGGATTTTTAGTTTTGAGGCCATTCTGCATTTTGGAGATGCTTGCTTTTTTTTTTTTTTTTTTTTTTTTTTTACTTAAAAGGGCTGATGCTTTCTTGCAGTTCTCTGGGGTGGGAGGTGTCTTGGATATGATATTGCCATTGGACGTGAAGAAATCCTTGCACTGTAGGTGATCGCCTGCACTCAGTAACAGGACGAATAACCTCAGTGCAGCAGACACCTCTTTTTGAGGCCCTCAGCATGGGGGAATGGATCTCTGCTAGTTTCAGCAGCAAAGGGTTAAAGGAAAATACAGACCTCATAAGACAACCAGTTGAGCTAGAAACACTTTTCTGTATGAGGGTCAGCTAAAAGTACAATATTTTTCAAAAAGGAGTCAGTAATAATATGCCAAAAATGAACAACTTCTATGCTTTGGAGAGTCTTTAGACAAAATAAAGAGCGCTTAGCCACTGCAGGGTTAGCAGATACCATACAGCAATCAAGCAAGAAATGAGGATGACTATTTCTGCTGTACTCCTTTTGCATAAGAGCATTAAACCACCAAAGCCAAATGGAGAGCTACATTAAAATGACACACACGCTTCTTATAGCTGTAAAAAAACCCCCAAGTCTTAAAACTTCTCCTGTTTTTATGTACAAAAATACGCTTTCAGACAAGATATGTTCTGTATTTTTTCTCTCAAACAGGCACAGATGCAGTCGTGACAGAAATGCAAGAGAAACAGGGGTGAGTATCAGATATAGATCATGCATTTCTCATCACATCATCCTTTGAGGTTTGCCCTCCTCTTGTCTTGAAGGGTAAACATGGGCCTGTAATGTATGGCTTCAGCTTGAGAAAAATGTTAATTCCACCCTTTTGCCCTTCTGTACTGCTGCAGCCCCCTGGTTTTTGCTCCCTTGGTATGCTGTGCCTCCTCTTTAGCTCTGTAAATGTGATGCAGCAATCCAAGGAGAGGAAAACCAACTACAGATTATACAAGGAAGAATATTTTACTGGTGTGGTGGGTGGAGGAAGGAGCAGAAGCCTCAAAACTGTTTCTTCTAGTATATTTGTTACATATTGATAAAATATGGAATTGTGGAATAATTCAAATTGGGAGGGACCTTAAGAGGCCATCTTGTCCAACCCTTGCTCAAAATAGTGCACTTACATCTGTATACTTGTTTACTTGTATTTGTTTATATATGCTTTTAGGGAACCCATGCTGTTAGGTATTGCCAACAGACCACAGCAGTCTGTCCTCATTTGTAGTGTAGGGACTGGAGTAATCTCCTAACAAATGACTTACAGATTAGTCTATCATTTGTCTTGTAAACTTTTTAGTGATGTAACAATTTAGTCTGCCTTCAGGGTTTTTGGATACTCACATGGCTGCCGGTTTTGTTCTTACCCACTGTTGCACGCCTCTCCTCAGCTGATTGTGAACCGCTGGGCTCCCATGCACAATCTGTGCTTCAATAACAGAGGTGCACTTAGTGGTGTGAACACATTAGCGGTGCTGTGCCAGAGATGTTTCAGGCTGGTTTGAGCACACTGTCTGTTAAATTCAAAATTTTCCCACCCTACCTATTCAAATCAGCCATCATACTCCTCACTCTCCCGTTTTCCCTGCCCAGAGAGTTTGCAACTGCGGGTCAGCTTTGTAACTAGCTCCTCTCCCTGCTTGTTTGGGCAGGGTTGTGTCACCTCTGTCCCTGCCTTCTAATCAGCTCGTATTTGATAGCAGCTTTCCCCTGGGTATTTGACAGAAGGCAGTGAATTAGAGCTATTTCATGTTCTCATTAGAAAGAGAATCTTCTGTATGTCCTTCTTCTGCCTTCCCTTCTGCGGGTTCATGAAGAGGAAATTGTCACTGTGTGCTGCAGAGACCATGGTAGTAGCCAAAACAGAGAGCAGCTTGACCAGGAGTCATGCAGCAGAGACAGACCCAAGGGTCTCATAGCATTTCCATTCAGGAGCCACATCGCTCCAGCAGTCCCTGTTTGCTCAGCCTGTTCTGGTTGCCTACCTTAAGTGTGTTTTTCACTTCTGAGGTTGAGTTACCCTACTCTATGTGGACTCCACCTACAAAGCTACACAAAGGTCTTTGTGTCTTTTGTGCCGTGACTAGCAATTGTGAGTGGTAGTTTAAAACTAATGCTCTAGCCTAGTTCTAATTTATAAGCAAGAAATAAGAACTCTCTGGACATATTTGAGTAAAAGGTAAATAAAGCAAGGGATTGGATACAAAAGAATAATAATAAATAGGTCTATATCATTCCATTGGATTGCTGAATTAGGATAAAGTGTGATGCATGAACTGCTCTTTTTCTCTTCTTCACTCTGCGCTGCTGCTGGCTGGTGCTTTTACATGTCTTTTGCTAACCTTGGCTGAGACTCTTGTTATGGCTAAGTAGATTTTATATTTCCCTTTGTCCAGGGAGAACCTTTTGTTATTTCTGAATTGTAAACAGTCATAAATATATGTAAATATGTTTTATACACATACATTTAATTTTATGCGTTTAGCTTGCTTGCACATATTGCTTCATTTTGCTTCCAAACCTTCTGAGCTAGTCTGGTGATTTATTTTGGGGTTAATTTCAACCCACCCCATTGTAATATCAAAGTGATATGAGGACCTGTTTTCCAAATGAGGGGCTTCTTGGCATTGCACCATGAAATCTCATTTCCTAAGGCAACTTTTCATTCTTACTTGTGTATAGTTGATAATATAGACACCATTTCTGCATGACAGTGGATGAATTGCCATTTCATCTCATTAGAAGAGAAAATGTGTTGTTTCACAGATTATATTAAGTATCATCACAGATATTTAAATTACCCTACCTTATTTGAATCCCAATAGGTATACAGTGACTGCTCCTGTACTTTTGTGCAGCACACCTACGCTCTGAGATTTGCATGTGTGTCATCAGCTGGTCCATGAGCTGTTGTGGTGTCTTACAGATATGCTTTGTTCTGTGCATTATCACCACCTTATTCCCAGGCCTGTCCAAGTTGGCATTGCTCACCTTGGTCACTGCATCCCAGCCATGCTCTTCCTATTCGGTGACAAGCATGTGCTGTGGATGGCTTGGGGAACTTGACAGGTGTCTACAGCTGGTGAGTGGAGTTCAGTTACAGTTGGCCCATGGTGAGGGGCTGCACTGAGTTACTTTTTGCTTCAAGAGCATGTTAAATTTCTGTCCATTGCTCTGTTTCATGAAACTTAGGAATTGAACAAGGGGTTAATTTTTTTAGACTCTGTCTTTATGGCCAAATTGGTTTGAAATTGGACAACAGATGAAAAGTTGGGGATCATGGAAAGTGCTGAATAGGTATTTGGACAATTACGCATCTCATGCAATTATTGCTTCCTTAAAAAGACTGGTAAGTTTTTTGTGATTTTTTTGGAGGGAGGGGTTGGTTTGAGTTTTGGGGTTTTTTTTGTAAGAACATACAATGAACAAGTTAAAGGTCCAGAAAATGCTGAACATGTGTGTAGAGGTACTCATTGCAGTTTCTTTGTCTGGCAGATTATGTCCATTTTTTGATGTGTTAAGGTGATTTCCAGTAAACCACAAGTACTCTTATGTGCTTGGAGAGCAGTAGTTGGTCTTCTGTTAGAGAACTGCATGGTGCTGATGTTGTCTAATGGAATAAGGAAGCAAAACATCCCACTAATTAGCCTGTCAGTACAACATATATTGTAAATTCTAAATTTCCTTAATTGCATCTTTTCTACTATTGATGTCAGTGTGATAGCCAAGATTTTAATTGTAACTTTTGTGTCAGAGCCAGAATTTGGAAGCATTTCAGAATCTAGGAAAAATAATATCTGAAATCAAGCCTGTTTTTTTAACCAGAAAGCAGCTAACATATTTATCCATGGTGTTTTACTTGAATGTTCTTTCCTGTACATTTTCCTATTGCCTTTTTGCTAACTCATCTCAGTAATTTCTGTGATAAAATTGTTAGACATGTATTAATTAATCATGCTTCTACTTGCTGGGGCACAGACCTCACCCAGTGGGCCTCATCCCACAGCACCTGCAGGCAGTGAACAGAGCTGGGGGACAGTGATTGGGCCCATTGCAGCTCTGAGGGGAAGCACAGCTGCAGGCACAGAGTTATAACACATTTTGTTGGTATTTCAGGCTGTAAGTCTGATAAGAAAATGTCCTGAGGTCTTAAATTCAACTAATGATGATAATGGGTTTATGCCCTTGAGGAAAGATAGCACCTCAATAAACAAGTTACCTTTTAATGCTATGCTAGGAAGTTAGATACATGCTAATGTGTGTGGAAGATTTCCAAGTTCTGAATCGTCAGAACTATTGCTGCATTTGACTACTTTTTTTAATTTCTATCACGGCCATGCATGTTGACCAGATCTAAATCTTGACATATTTGACATACATCCCAGATGATCTGCTGTGTGTTACACATGCACAGCGGCACACATAGAAGTACCATAGAATCATAGAATCAACCAGGTTGGAAGAGACCTCCAAGATCATCCAGTCCAACCTAGCACCCAGCCCTATCCAGTCAACTAGGCCATGGCACGAAGTGCCTCACCCAGTCTTTTCTTGAGCACTCCCAGGGACAGTGACTCCACCACCTCCCTGGGAAGCCCATTCCAATGGCAAATTGTGGCAAATTCCAATGGCATAACGTCCATAAGCAAAACCTCTTCCAGGTGTTGTTGTTGTTGGTTTTTTGTTGGTTTTTTTTTGTTTTGTTTTGTTTTGTTGTTTTTTTTTGTTTTGTTTTGTTTTGTTTTTTTTTTTTTTGGTCCTTTGGTAAGTTTATTTAGGTCAAATTAGCAAAACTACAAGACAAAGCTGGGTTTGCCAAAATGGAAACTCTGATGTGAGGCTTTTTTTCTGGGACCTTTCTATCCCAGCTATTTTGAGCATAACAAGGAGCAAAGTAGCCTAGGTTAGGTCATGCAAAATTGCACAAGTCCAGCTTTGCTCAAGTAAGAGCAGCCTGGTCTAGGTGCTTTTATGAATTTGCAGAATTGCTTCTCTCTGTGGGATGCTGATGAATTATCCCTTACAACTGCAGACCTAGGAAAACATAATATATTATTGTTAAAAATAACCTGACTTTGCATTTATAGTTATTGTCCACTCAACAAATGAAACAGATGGCTTAATTGAAAATTAGTGGGGTTGGTACTCAAGAAAACTGCAGTCTCCTCAGCATTTTACTTTTCATTGACACATTTAAAAGCACAATTTATGATCAATTCACAAGATGACAGAATGGCAGAAGCTGGAAGAGACTGTCTGGAGGTCATCTGGTCCCACTCCCCTGCTCAGGCAGGATCACCTAGAAATAATTGGCCAGGACCATGTCCAGGTGGCTTTTGAATTTGGAAATTCCACAGCCTCCCTTGTCAGCCTGTGCCAGTGCTTGGTCACCCTCACAGTAAAAAGTATATTTCCTGACATTCAGATAAAACCTCTTGTGCTTTTGTGTGCATCATTTGCCTCTTGTCCTGTCCCTGGGCACTACTAGGAAGATCCTGGCTATATCTTCTTTGCACCCTCCATTGAGGTATTTCTGTATACCAATGAGATCCTTTTCTGATTCTTCTCCAGGCTGTGCGAGCTCAGCTCTCTCAACCTGCCCTCACATGAGAGATGGTTCACTCCATTTATAATCTTAGTTGTCCTTTGCTGGACTCTCTCTAGGAGCTCCATATCTGTCTTGGATTGGGTAGCCTGGAACTAGACTGGTTTACTAAATTTCAAAAGTTTGGTGTTTTATTTTGATGTAGATGTTGCAATTGAACCGAAAATGGATCTCACAAGAGAAAATGCCTTAGGAGTTTTTAATTTTTAGGAATTCTGAATGAATTCATGGAACACCTTTTTTTTTTTTTTTTTTTTTTTAATAGTGATAATGTTTTCTTGGGAAAGTGCCAAGAACATTTCAAAATCAATTTCTGTTAACATTCGTTTACAGCTCTTGCACTTAGTGCACCATCTGTCTTCATTCAATTGCTATATGTTAGTCTGATGGGATGCATAGAAACTGTGCTAGACTAAGATTCATCTGTAGCAGTTGAGACTGTTTTGGTTGTTTGGCATCCAAAGAGGAGGTAACAGAAATGTGAAGTGTATTACACTTTGATGTTGGGGTTTTTTTTAGTAGGAACCAGCTTTATTAGTGGTTTAAAGTGATAAATTAAATTAATGTGAAGTATTGTTAGTTGGACTTTGAACAAAAACACCTTGCTTTATTTTTTGCGCTTTCAAATGTCTTAGCTATGATGTAAGAAATGCTTACACCTGAGATTTATCTTCCATGTATGAATAGTACTGCACTGTTCTCAGTAAATGTTGTTTGCAGTATTGTGGTCTAAAATAGTTTCAGAATGCTGTTGAGCATTTTTTGGTTTGAAAATGCCTCTAAAAAAAAAAGATAGAGGATATGTAAAAATAATTCACACCTTCCTGAATTATGCAGGAAGACATTTCAGTTCCTTGTTGATAAGGAAAAATATTCAGGTACTAAGATATACATTTGCATGGTGTATTACAAAATTGGGCTATGACTCAGTAAGCCATACGGACCAGAAGTACTGCCTACATACTCGTTAAAAAGCACATGACTGAGTGGATCGGAGCTGTACTGCTCTGACACAGGATTTGCTCCTTACAGCTTTTTGTAAGTTAGGATTTCTCTGAAATGAGCAGAATTAGGCCTGTTTGATGGGCATTTTAAACCTATGAAGACTTCACAAAGTGACATTAGTGGATGACAGAATAAAAACCCACTCACTGCCTTTCTACACAAATGTGGTTATTATGAGTTCTTTATGTAAGCCAGGTGATTCAGGTTCTTTAATGAAAAGGGCATTGTAGGTAAGGGAAATAAGGAAATTATATGTGTGTCATATAGTTAGACACAAACTCACATCATGTAGGTAAGCTCATGCTTCAAATTTGAAAATAGAACTTGTTCTGCTGAGTCTGAAAATAATTTTTAAAGGAACCTTTTCTTTCTCTGATTTATTACCTCTATCATTGCAGTCTAGGGACTGACCTGCTGAAGGGGAAAGGGACCTGGGGTCCTAGTGGATGGGAGGTTGACCATGAACCAGCAATGTGCTCTGGTGTCCAAGAAGGCCAATGCCATTCTGGGGTGTATTAGAAGAGCTGTGATTATTAGGTCAAGAGAGGTTCTCCTGCCCCTCTGCCCTGGTGAGGCCACATCTGGAGTACTGTGTCCAGTTTTGGGCCCTCCAGTTCAAGAGGGACATAGAACTGCTTGACAGAGTCCTGTGCAGAGCCACAAAAATGATGAAGGGAGTGGAACATCTGCCTTACAAGGAGAGACTGAGGGAGCTGAGGGTCTTTAGTTTGGAGATTAGGGGTGACCTCATTTATGTTTATAAATACGTAAAGGGTGAGTGCCAGGAGGATGAAGTCAGGCTCTGCTCAATGATGTCCAATGACAGCACAAAGGGCAATGGGTGGAAGTTGAGGCATAGGAAGTTCCATGGAAACAGAGGGTGAAATTTTTTTCCCTATGAGGGTGATGGAACACTGGAACAGGCTGCCAGAACAGGCTGCCCCTGGGGGTTGTGGATTGTCTCTCTCTCTGGAGATATTCTAAACTGCCTGGATGTGTTCCTGTGTGATCTGCTCTAAATGATCTTGCTCTGGCAGGGGAGTTGGATTGGATGACCTTTCGAGGTTCCTTCCAGCCCTAACATTCTGTGATTCTGTGATTGCACCTGGTTAAAAGCTAACAAATCCAGTTTTACCTGCTCATTTGCTGCTTGGTTTGTTTTCTGGTTTCCACACTGCAGTTGCTAAAGCCAACCCTTTTTTGTGTCAATTCATTGCTTCCAGTGCCTGTGCAAAAAAAACCTTGACACAACTTTGTAGAATCATGACTAGTTTAGAAAAAAATTGCCTGCATTTATCACCTTCTTTTGTTGCCTCTCCTCTGTTCCTTTGTGTCAAATTACAAAAGAAAGCCATCAGTTCTTTGGAATGGGGCATGCACAGTTTGAGGAGAGGGCTCTCCTTTGAAAAGGATGCTGGGCTCAATCATCCAAAGTCACTGCAATAAGTGACTTTGCCTTTGTGCCTGGAATGGCAGCTGCTGATGCTGGCAGAGCTGGACTGACTGGCTTTCTGGATGCCCCACCTTTGGATGCTTGTTCTTCAATGCACAGTGACTTTTACAGATGTAAGTGCCTGTTACCTGCTGTGGAGAAAATAAACCTCTGCATGTTAACCGATGTACAATGTGTTCCCTCTTTTTCACCTTCTGGCATAGGAAAGCTCAGAAGCACAGGCTGTGGCACTCAGTCACATATTCCCCTATTTGCCTTTAGATTGAGATATTGTGTTCAGGATGTGGAGATAAGTTTCAAATATTTCATCTGATTAGAACAACCCTATCTCAGCAGGAGATTAAGTTGATGTTTTCAATGGGTTTCACTGCCATTTGCATTAAGGTCTTGGACTCCCATTGAGGTCAAGATCCTATTCTTGCATAATGCTTCCTGGGGCTGTATCTGGATCAGCCTTGGCTGTCACTCTGGTTCCTTTTCACCGCTTGGGCAGTTAAAAAAGACAGAAAAACAGTATATTTGACCTTGCTATTCAGAGGAATTTTCCACTGGCGTCCTTCCCACCATTGCCACAGAGGGAGTTTCTCAGGGAGAGAGGACATGTTCCAAGCATTTTATGGCCCAGTGATGACCTCTTCCTAAAACAGCACCCAAAGACCATTAATTTCTGTAAAAAGGTAGTGAATCTTCTACTCTTGGACCCACATGTTCCTGGTACACAAGTTCTGAAGAGTGTCAGCACTCCCTGCTCACTGGCAGGCAGCAAGTGGACTGTGAAAGGAGCTCTGCAGCACTTAGGCAATGATTTGCTGTCAATGTGCTATGTCCTGTTACCTCTTTGGACCTCTATCCTGTTATCTCCTTGGATTCCCCACTCTTCACCATGTGACCCTCAGACGTGACTGTTAAATATATGAGGTTAGGAAGAGAGGTTTATGTCTGTTGTCTGTGAAATTATTAATTGTAGGTCCCATTGTAACCTTTGGCTGTAAATGAATGTCATAGTTCAGGGAGTGAGACAGATGCTCTTTAACCTTTCTCAAAGCAGTTAAAGAAAAATGCTCCACACCAGATTGGAAAGAATTGGAAATTTAAGTGGAAGCACTATTCATAACCACATTTAACAGTACAAAAGCATACAAAATACACAAATTCATAGTCAGCTTTGGCCACAGTTCCCCAAAAGCTCCTTAGGCCAAAGCTTTCCACAATCTCCCTCCAAACAAGGCCAAAAACCCAAGCCTCATATGCCTCCCTCAACCCCCATACCAAGCCCGGGTGATGCAGCTGAAAATTCAGCTTGACAGCTCCAGGCCTCAACAAGGCTGAAAGCCTCAACTCCCCCACAACCCAAAGATAAGGGAGCCTATACTGCCAGGAAGGGAGCAGAGAGAGGAAAGGGACAGAACTGATGCTGCAGTTAGTTTATATAGAGGAGATGCAGGCACTATGGGATGAAATAACAAAAGATTACATTTTCAGGTGTCCACATCTGGACCTATCTGCCTCTTTTTGGAGGACCTTAAGGAAGTGTGTGGCTCTTAAAGAAATCTAGTCTTAAACCCACAACAATGAAGATTTCTGAAGAGCTATCTCTGCCTCTAGCATGCCGCAGAGAGAAGACAAGTTTTGTAGAACCTGAGTTGACAGGCTTCCACCAAAACTTCTTCCTGCCTTGCTTTGTTTTGGGTGGAAGTTGAGGCATAGGAAAATCCATGTAAACGTGAGATTTTTTTTCACTGTGAGGGTGGCAGAACACTGGAACAGGCTGCCCAGGGGTTTGTGGAGTCGCTTGCTCTGCAGATATTCAGAATCTGTCTGGAGCTGTTCCTGTGTGATCTGGTACAGGTGATCCTGCTCTGGCAGGGAGATTGGACTGGATGATCATTTGAGGTCCCTTCCAGCCCCTGATACTCTGTGATTCTGTGTTCAACGTTTACCCTCTTTGGTGCTTGCCTTGCCAGTCAAGAAAGCTCAAAGAATTATTTTCCCAAAGACTAAGTTCCTATGCCCAGGATGGAGAGACACTGATCATGAGACAGAGGAGATGGTGTGGGAGCCAGGAAAGTGTGCTGTGATGTGACACTCCCTCGCTTAGTCCTTTTTCTCTCTTGTCCTGTAGGCCAGAGGAATAAGGGACGGCAGCTGGAGCAGCTTGCTGCTTCTGTGAGGTGGGTTTCATCTAGTAAGACATGGAAAAGTGTGGCAAACAAGTGAGTCATAGCCATAGCCAGAGAAAGTGTGACATGAGCCAAGTGTACTAACTAGTCACTCTCAGTATGTGAGACATGACAGGCCTTTCATGGCAGAGACACATGAGCCATGTCTAACCTGTCTCTTGGGGCAGCATAAACAGGATTAGACACTTGACATTGAGTCTGTTTTGTTTAAATCAGTTCAAAAGGCTCTCCCTTCTTTGAGCACTTCCCCCCCTGTGTAGGTTGGATTGTTATGATGATAGGAGTTAGTATGAGTAATATCACTTCCAGCATGCGGCGTAACTGAGGGGAGGGAAGAACTCATAGCTGCATTTGAAGCAAACTCCATGTTACTGAAAATAAGATCAGTTATGTGATTAAAATGAATGCAATCAAATTTGAAGCTCTAGGCATTGCAGCTAAACAAACTGATCTCTCTAATCAGCAAACGATACTCTTTTAACCAACATTATAATTTCGAATGGAGAAACCCACTTTAAAACTGTCTTCTCTACTGAACAAATGGCTCTTCAGCAATATTTACCTAGTCACACAGAACGTCTTTAAAACGGAGTTTTTGGAAGATTGTCTCATCGGAACCTCGACAAAAACTGTGCAGCTAAGAATGTGATACAAGGGAGACATCTGGTGAGGCATCTCTGTAACGCCAGGGCTCCGCGCTGCCGGGCTCACGGCCAGCCCAGCTGCGCTCAGCGCGGCACACAGTTCCTCGGTGGGCCTCTAACCCCACTCTGTGTAGGCCTGATGGGGCAAACATGGGCTTAGCCATGCCCAGATATGTTCCCCTGATATTCCCCCCCGCCTTCTGTGCTCGGGAAGCAACCTTGGGAGGGGAGGGCAAGAGCCCTGGCTTTGCCTAACATAGAATCATAGAATCAGCCAGGTTGGAAGAGACCTCCAAGATCATCCAGTCCAACCTAGCACCCAGCCCTATCCGATCAACTAGACCATGGCAATAAGTGCCTCATCCAGGCTTTTCTTGAACACCTCCAGGGACGGTGACTCCACCACCTCCCTGGGCAGCCCATTCCTATGGCTAATCGATGTCCAATGCCCCACTAGTCGCGGGCTGGGTATTGATAAAAGGGGTGAGCAGATAGCATGGGGCTGCTGCTGCTGCCTCATTTTGCATCGCGAATTTGCCTGGAGAGCTTACCAGGAACAGGCTCCAAATGCCTGCACACGGATACCTTACATAGCCCCCAGTGTGACACTGTGCTGGGACCGCGCACATCACAAGACATCCTGCCTGCAAGTCAGGTAATGATACTTTTGTGAGTAAACACTTAAAAGCCTCTTCCAGTATACTACTTGTATTTGCCACTTCAAGAAATAAATGCTCTAGTTTTGCCTGTGCCCTGCGTGTATAAATTTCCAACCTGTGCGTTTTTGAACCCGTGAATAAGTTTCTGGCGAGTTTGAATGTTAATAAACAGTTTTCATAGCTATTAACAATCATCACCTGGATATCAAAATTAATACAGATTATTAATTTTGCATAATCTGTCACAGAGATCTTGAAAACGTCCCAGCAAAAACTCTGCTTCTCTGTTCCAAAGTGCCAGCTGGAGGGTTTAGAACATTGGGCATGCAGAACTGGGGAGGGAAAGAGGAGAGAAGGGAAGGGAAGGGGAAGGAAAAAGAGAGCAACAGACAAACCAAGTTATATTTTATTCTTCTCTTTGGCATCTGCACACACAAGCAATTTCTTATAATTTTTGCAAGTTTCCTGGTGTTCTTCCCTTTGAGGCACTTTTATTAGAATGCAGTGATGCTATAGCGTGGTGACACTTTCCCAGAAATAAAGGTACATATTGTAGAATAGAATAGAATAGAATAGAATCAACCAGGTTGGAAGAGACCTCCAAGATCATCCAGTCCAACCTATCATCCAGCCCTATCCAGTCAACCAGACCATGGCACCAAGTGCCTCATCCAGTCCTTTCCTGAACACCTCCTGTACCCTCCAGGGACAGCGACTCCTGGCATGTCAAGTGCTCTCAATTCCGTGTGCAGACTCTGGCTGTCTTGAAATTTGCTGTCTTTAATGGAGACAGAAATGAAAATGCATTCAATTTATTCTACACTAATGATTTTTACTGTAAGTTAATGCCCATGGAATGAGGTGAAACATCCACATAACTGGGCCAAGAAGAGCTGGGAATATAGATTGTCTCTCAGGTCTGTCCTTTGGTGCTTTCCTGCTTTTGGAAAGAGAGGTTCTGCTGGTGAAATCACTGTGACTCCTAAGCTGCGCTGCTTGCACTGGCTCTTTGGCTTTTCAGAGCTGGGAGCATTCACAAGGTGCAGGGATGTGCATTACCAAAGGTCCCTGTAATGCTTATCATGTCATACTCTAAGAATAACTTCAACTCAGTTTGCACAATGAAAGGTGCTGGTCCTGGCAGATAAGGCTGTCCATGACGTTAATACTCTCTTATCTATCACGGACACAAATTTGTCAGACATGCATGCACTCTTCTCACTTGAAGAGTTTGGTGGCCCCTCCTGAACAGAGCCCACAGAGGGCTGCTGGCTAATATTTCCTCAGTCTTGTAAGTCATGTTTGAGACCATTCTCTTTAAATATGATGTCAGAGCAAGACTTTAGTCTTCTACTCTAATCAAATGATGTTCATCTTTTTAGCCATTATTGATTTTGTTGAGATAAATGTGAAATCAGCACTCGTGGTTCTGCTACATATTGAATAGGGGCCCTACATGAGAGCTGGTGAGAGACTTTTTAGGGGATCGGGTAGTGATAGGACTAGGGGGAATGGAGCAAAACTAAAAGTGGGGACATTCAGATTGGATGTTAGGAAAAAAGTTCTTCACCATGAGGGTGGTGAGACACCAAACCAGGATGCCTCGGAAGGTGTTTGGGGCCCCATCCCTGGAGGTTTTTAAGGCCAGGCTGGATGGGTCTCTGGGCAGCCTGGTCTAATGCAGGGTGTCCCTGCCCATGGCTGGGGGCTTGGAACTGGATGACATTTGAGGTCCCTTCCAACCCTGACAATTCTGTACTGAGTAGTGGCTTCTGCATGGCTGTTGTTTCCTTCAGAAGTCATACTCCATCATCAGTTGTCCAAAGAACAGAAAGAAGACTTTAAGGCTGTCAAATTAATCTTAAGGCTGTAATGTTGATGGGATATGTAGACAAATGCCCTCAGAAAAAAACCCACACTGCTCTGTGCTGCTCTTTCATCTCCTACTTTCCCCTGCTACACTGTATTTTTGGTTTGCGTTTTCAGAGTGCCTAAAAGAGTCTGTTTCAGTCCCCTGCTTGTAGCTTCCTAGGTTGTACTGCAGTGCACATAATGAAGATTGAATATTATTCGTTATGTAGAAGTTGTCTTATCAGGTAACTAGGACAGGGACTTACAAATCAAAGAAACTCATCTTGGTTCTTGCCTTAGCTAATGATCCACCTGTGTGTCTTTGGTATCTGTGGCAATTTCTCAGCTACTCAGAGTAGGCAGAGTAGGAAGTGTTTGTCATCATACAGAGCTGCTCAGGTGAAAAGTATTCTGAAACCTTACTATAATTTTATTATATTTTAATTTCCTATAATAAATAGCAATAATATATTTAAATCAACAATAAAATACTAGAGAGACATATAGAAGTGGAATTTTACTTTTACAGGTTGAACTAGGACTTACTTGAATGCCCCTGGACTTCAGTTTTGAGCTTTTTCAGATAAAGTGTATGGAGAGAGACTGAGAGCCCTTGGGCCTGTTTAGTCTACAGAAGAGAAGACTGAGAGGGGATCTGATCAATGCCTATAAATATCTAAGGGGAGGGTGTCAAGTGGATGGGGCCAGTCTCTTTTCGGTGGTCAGTAGCAATAAGACCAAGCAACAGTGAGTGCAAACTTGAGCACAGAAGGTTTCACCTCAACATGAGGAGAAACTTCTTTACAGTGAGGGTGACAGAGCACTGGAACAGGCTGCCCAGAGAGGTTGTGGAGTCTCCTTCTCTAGAAACTTTCAAAACCTGTCTGGGTGCATTCCTGTGTGAACTACCCTAGGGGATCCTGCCTTGGCAGGGAGGCTGGACTCAATGATCTCTGGAGGTCCCATCCAACCTCTAGCATTTTATGATTCTGTGATTTACCACTTTGAGTTACATATTTATTCTCTTCAGCTTATATAACCTCATTGAGTGAGGAATGAAGCAACCAAAGAATGACATGTCATACTTATTTGCAAACCCTCTTTTATATGTTTATTGCAAGGAATGTAGAGATTGAGAATGTGAGCTATAAATAGGATTTTGTTTATTGTGCTTATCAAATACACACATGTGCACTTAGTTTCTGGTGTTCTGAGTAAGCAGAAGCAATAAACTGTTTGGAAGATCAGAAGAAAGTAAACTGTGATGATGCTCTGAGAAGAGGTAAAGAAGTTGAGAATGTTCAGGCAATGTGTGAGAGAGATGGAGTCTTGGAGTCATACCCTGCCCCCCTGTGATACAAATCCAAGAGGCAAGCAGACCTCATGTTATGGAGAGATCCCTGTCTTCCTATTGCCTGACTAAGTGCAGTGACTCATAATACTGTAGGCAATGGCAGCAGGTTCCTGCCTGCCGCAAAACGCACTGCAGGCTTGCCCCCACGGTAAGGATCTCAACATCACAGCTGCCCTTGCAGTGCTCTGCAGGAGGCAACAGACAATGGTAAGAGAGATGGATCACACACACCAAAGGAGTTGTCAAGGTTCAGTCAGTCTAGACCCTGCATCAAAATTTCTTCATTAAAGAATAAAAGATTCATCATTGTCACGGGTGACTCCCTTCTGAAAGGAGCAGCACCTGCTGCTTCCCAGGGCCCTGGGTTAGCGATGTGAGAAAGTTTCCTTCCCTAGAGCAGCCCTCAGATTGCTCTCCACTGCTGATCTTTCAGAAAGGCAGTGACAAAATAACGGACAAGACATCCAAGGGCAATTAAGAGAGACTTCAGGGCCTTGGGATGACTGGTTAAGGGATTGAGGGCACAAGTAGTGTTCTCCTCTGTCCTCCCAGTTGTGGGGAGTGATGCAAGAATAAATAGGAAGAGCCAGCAGATCAAAATGCCTGTCTCCAAGCCTGGTGCCTCCTCCAGCACGATTTTGAGTTCTTTAATCATGAGTTGATTTACAGGACACTAGGCCTGCTGGCAACAGATCACAGAATCATAGAATGGTTTAGGTTAGAAGGGACCTAAAGATCATCCAGCTCCAACCCCTGCCATAGGTAGGGACACCTCCCACTAGAACAGGTCGCTGAAGGCCTCATCCAGCCTGGCCTTGAACACCTCCGGGGAGGAAGCATCCACAACCTCCCTGGGCAACCTGTGCCAGTGTTTCACTGCCCTCACTCTAAAGAACTTCTTCCTAATATCTAGTTTAAATCTCCCCTCTTCCAGTTTAAACATGTTGCTCCTCATCCTGTTATTACAAGACCTTGTAAATAGTCCCTCCCCAGCCCTCCTGCAGGCCCCCTTCAGATACTGAAAGGCCACTCCAAGGTCTCCTCGAAGCCTTCTCTTCTGCAGGCTGTAGAGCCCCAACTCTCATAGCCTGCCCTTATAGGAGAGCTGCTCCAGCCCTCCGATCATGTTTGTGGTCCTCCTCTGGACTCACTCCAACAGTTCAATGTCCTTCTTGTGTTGAGGGCTTCAGAACTGTACACAGTAGTCCAGGTGGGGGGTCTCATGAGAGCAGATGGGAGTCACCTCTCTCAACGGGGGGAAGAGAATCCTAGCACAGGAACCTAGCAGGATTCATGGAGAGAGCTTTTAACTAGATTTGAAGCAGAGCTCAAATGACATACACACACAGTTTCGAGCAGCAGCTTCTGAGGGCCAGGCTGCCCAAGCAGAAACTTTGCCTAATTAATTGTAATTGAAATATTAAAGTTGA
Organism: Tricholaema leucomelas; assembly: GCA_013400475.1. Lineage (NCBI taxonomy): Eukaryota > Metazoa > Chordata > Aves > Piciformes > Lybiidae > Tricholaema lacrymosa > Tricholaema leucomelas. Next base: position 465,329 of record WAAF01014016.1, read on the forward strand.
CACCCTTTTTTAATATTAAAATTGAGAATGTTGGTCACGTCTCCCTAGTGATAGAACGAGAGGAAATGGTCTCAAGTTGTGCCAGGGGAGGTTTAGATTGGATATTAGGAAAAGTTTCTTTACTGAAAGAATGGCCAGGCATTGGAACAGGCTGCCCAGGGAGGTGGTGGAGATGTTAAAAATCCCATGTACACATGGCACTTCATGACATGGTTTAATGGCCATGGTGCTGCTAGGTTGATGGTTTTACACAATGATCTCAGAGGTCTTTTTCAATCCAAAGAATTCTGATTCAATAAGAACTGAGATAAAATCCTAATTAGCACATCTATTATAATTATTCAAGCATTCCAGAATAATTCCTTTAGACATTGTTCTCTTCACATCCTCAGTGCCCAAGTTTTCCTGCTCGCAGGCATAAGCCCAACCGTTGTATTTCTTTTCGTTCTTTATAAGGGAGATGATTTAATATTTCTTCCAGATGGAGAATTCTACATCATATGCAGAAAGTTGTCAGGAATGATCAAATCAAACAGCAGTATAAAATATATAACCTAACTCACCTGGAAAATGGAAAGTTTGTGCTGTATTCCTGTTCTCTTTTGATTGAAAGCTAGTTGAGACTTTCTAAGCACTCAGGTTTTTCAAATGATTGATTTCTCACTGAAGTGGCTGAAGAATGAAAATATTGAAAATCAACCCAACCTCCCCATTATTTTATGCCACTTTACAACGACATGTGGCTTGCTTTCAGACACTTTTCATGACTTGATTAATAGGGCTGATTCAGATTTGGATCAATAGTTGCTTGCTCTCAAATGACTGTCTACTCCGCATGTTTGATTGTATGACCTGATGAAGCAAGGACAAGCATTGTCATTGCTGCCTGTTCCTGGTGAAGTAAATCTGTTCAGCCTTGTGATGGGTTAGGAACTTCTCCCCCACACTATTGCAATTTACCAGACCATCTCAGAGGGCTTGGAATTAAGATGAAGCTCTATTTACAGCAAAGCTAAACTTACAAGCATACATACACAATATATTTACAAGTGTTTACAATTATATACAAATTAGAAATAATGCAGGAATACAAACTCCTTCCTAGACAAAGAAACTACCTAGAAGACGCTCAAAGCCTCTCTCTCTCTCTCTCCCAGACAGACAAAACGATCAGCAAAGCTTACTTGTTATCTGTTAGTGGAAGATATTAGAGCAGAGTGAAGGGGAGGTGAAAGGGAGAAGTTTTTCAGAGCAAAGAGGGAGAAATTATTTATATTTGGGCTTTTTATCCCTTTCAGCAAAACAATGAATGATACAGACTGCATCATTATTTTCTTTTTATAACCAATGATTTAATTTATCTCATTAAAATATTCCAATTAGCCTGAAACCAGCACATGATTTTGCACTGGCCAAAACCAGCCACTAAGCACAGACCCATGGAAACATTCAGGTTGGAAAAGACCCTCAGGATCACCAAGTCCAGACAATAATCCTACTCTATAAAGTCTCAGTGAATGGCAGCACAGCCTTCTGGTGTGTCAGCCACTCCATCCAATTTGATGTCATCAGCAAACTTGCTGACAGTGCACTCTATGCCCTCATTCAGGTCATTGATGAATATATTGAATGGAACTGGTCCCAGTACTGACCCCTGTGGGACCCCACTAGTCACAGGCCTCCAAACTAGACTCCATCCCCTTGACCACAACTCACTGGCTTCTTTCCTTCAACCAGTTCCAAATCCACCTCACTACCTGATCATCATTTTGTGAATGTGTTGTCTTGCACTGTTTGGACTGTCTGTACCAATGGCAGTGTGACCCATAATTTGAATGGTAGAGTGGTAGGCTGCAGAAAACTGGACTGAGACATCACACCACAGATACAGAGGTTTGCTGTGTCTCAACAAAGGGGAAATTCCTGATACTTCTGGCTTATAGAATTAGCATTGGCCATCATTGCCTCAGCATGAGAGGAAGAGCTGGCACAGTTTTCAGACAGCCACACAGACAGCACTGGTACATAAACAAGCACTTCAGTGGACAGGAAATCCAATTTTTTAAGAGAGAACAAATCCCTACACTACATTCTAGCCTTGAGGCATCTGTTACAGATTGCCTCAGTCAGAGTTTTGTTTTGAAGCATACTTCCTCCTGCTACTTAAAAGTTCATGCTACTACAAGAAGGAATATGGTCAGGCAGGGGACTGTCAAAGTAGCTGACAGTGAAGAGTCAGCTGGTAGGTAGTCCAAAAGAAACTGTTTTCTGAGGGAAAATAGTCATTGATTTGAATTTTCTTCTTCTGAGATGAAGAGGACCGGTTATCTAGGCTCTGTGTTAGAAGTGGTTGCTGCAGAAGTCGAAACTGGTGAGAAGAGTGCCCAGAAAAGCAATGAGGAAGGTGAATAAGTAGCACCAAAGAAAGCTGATTGCCTGGCAGAAGAGACCAACCCCCACCTGGCTACAACCTCCCTTCAAGTAGATGAAAGAGGTATAAAATTCTTGTTCAGTGCTTGCTGCTAAGACTAAGGGCAGGAGGAAATGTCTAAGAAGTGCCCTGAAACCCAGAAAAGGAGATGCTTTAGTGAGTGAGAGCAAAATCATGTGTTTTCTGATTCTTTTTTATCACATGACAGAGACCAACTGTGCCAGTTTGGAGGCACTGACAAGGAAAGGGAGATCACTCAAACCTCTTTGTATGCTTCAGTAGTAAAGAGATCTCATGAAAGTGTCAATAGTGATGGAGAACCACTTTCCTGGGATGATTTTCAGGTGATTGATGTCTCCTTTCTAGCTCTGGAGTTGTGGTTGGTAGAAATTGTATAGTGTTGATCCTCTCTTGTTTCTCTGTAAGCCAGTACTGAAGTTACAGGAAATCATGTTCTTCCCAGGAACACAGAATCATAGAATGATCTGGGTTGGAAGAGACCTCCAAAGGTCATCTAGTCCAGTCTCCTCTGCAGTCAGCAGGGACATCCTCCACTAGAACAGGTTGCCCAGAGCCTTGTTGAGCCTTACCTTGAGTATCTCCAGGAATGAGACCTCAACCACCTCCCTGGGCAACCTGTTCCAGTGTTCCACTGCCCTCATGGTAAATAACTGGTCCCTAACATCCAATCCAAATGTGCTTTTTCTCTACATTTGAAGCCATTGCCCCTTGTCCTATCACTACAGGCCTTTGTAAACAGTCCCTCTGCATTGTTCTCTAAGGTTCCCTTCAGGTACTGGAAGGTTGTTATTATGTGCCCCCAGAACCTTCTCTTCTCCAGGCTGAACAACCCTAGCTACCTCATCCCGTCCTCATAGCAGAGGTGTTCCTGGCCCTCCTCTGGATTTGCTCCATCAGGTCCATGTCCTTCCTGTATTGAGGGCTCCAGACCTGGATGCAGTACTCCAGGTGAAGTCTCACCAGAGCAGAGTTAAGGTAATACAGGAGTATGTAGCATATCTGTCAGAAAGGGAACGCTCTTGCCTGTAATCTGTACACTACTCTATATCTCCAAGAAGCAAATGGACAAGGAAGAAAGCCAAATCATTAAAAGAAAGCAAATAAGGATGAAAACAAATTCAAAAAAGACTGAAGTCTGTGTGAGGGCAGGACAAAAGACAAAAGAAAAAGAGAGAAAAGTAAAAAGCCTGGTTTGACTGGTAGATAGACAGTGATGAGCTTGCTCACCTCTTACAGTTATTATGCAGCTAAGCAGGAGGTACATCACTAAAGATGTTGTTAGGGCTAAAAATCTTGTCTTGTGTGTTTGGTTATATGCACACCACAGTTTGCATGCTCATATGGACAATCACTTGAAGGGAAAACACAATCTGCTATCATGCCTATCTGCTAGACGAAATGTGCATGATTAGTTCCATATGGCTTTTTACTTTTTTTTTTTTTAGGTTTTGTGAAACAGTAGAGCTCCAAAGTGAGGAGAGATTTCAAACAGAGGTGATGATGTATTTCAAAATCCCAATTCAGTGATGCACTTAGGGAGGAAGTTGGCCCTCGGTGGGATTTAAGCACGCATTTATGTGCTTTGCTGATTAGAGATGTCCTTAAACACCTGCGTAACAACCTGTATGTACTGAGCCACGATCATCTTTGGGTGGTCTTTGAATCAACTCCCAGGTGATTTGCTGAATGAGGCTTCAAAGGAAGATGTCTGCAGAGTACAGAGAAAATAGCTTCTGTTTTCTAATGTAACATGTTCCTTTACTGCTGAGCTGCACTATCAAGTAGAAAAGTGCTAATGGCATTCCTCATGACAGTCACATTTAAGAGACGGATAGACTTCTTAATGGAGGGAAGTGCCTACCCCTATATGTGCCTCTGCAGTTGCAGAGGAGAGAGTCCTTCAGGGGATAAATTGGGAAATCCAGATGTTGCACTGCATTTTAACATAACCCACCACTGGTGACTTTAAAGCAGCCTCTGACATTCAGATCCAGCTTTCAAAATTTTCCTTATCCACACACCATAGAAGGGAAATGAAGCAGGCTCGTCTCCCAGTTTAGATGTCTAAATTAGGTGCCTAAATGTAACTGCTGTTAATAAGCAACGGGAATGTTCTCCTTCAGACAGAATATTTTAGGGGAGGTGGGCTCTAAAATCACTGTTTGTCATAAATGCAAGAAAAACCCCAAATCAGTCTGTCCAGCATGGCTGTTTGTTTTCAGAAGTCAAGAGCACTTCAGGCTGTAGGAATTGTGACGTACAGGAGGTGGCATCTCTGTTGCCAGCATCCACCTTGACGTGCCATCTGCATGGGTGACTTGGTGGGGTGACAGCCACTCTTCACCAAGGACAGGAAAATTAGGCATCCAACTGAGGATGTCCAAAAGGCAAACTTCTGAGCACAGGGGACTTTAAAATCAGTCAGTCAGAAACACCATGAAAGACAAAACCTTTTCTTTGATGTTTCCCCAGAAAAACAGGGATTCAGAGCTCTGAAAGCACTGTCTGTGGCATTTTGCCTGTTCTCTTCCATAACCACGGATTACAGAACATGCCCAGGAGGTGAGAGCTAAATCCTAAACCAGCATCACCCTGACTGATGTTTGAACAATGGCTCTGCATTACAGAAATATGTGTTAGCTGCCAGCTTATGAGACATGTTATACAGAGGCAATTTCCATCTTCCTCACTGAGTTCAGATTGCTCTATCATCAAAAGCGCTGACTTCGTGAGAGCAAAAGGCAAGGGTCCCTACAGAGAACTGGATTGGTAGCCTTGGTGGTAGGCTTGCTGGCCCAGGGAACACACAGCCCACTGAGCTTCAGGTTATGGCTGCTCTCACTGGTGCTACAGTCCTCTCTTTCTCAGGTGCTCAAGGGTAACGGGACCATTCTCACCCCATATGTGCAGTGCCTGATATTTAAGGCATTTTTTTTAAGCCTAGGGAGATGGAGGCTCAAACTTTCAAGGGATTAGAAGACCCAAGGGTGGAGGTTTTATGTTTCCTGGAGTAGCACTTCAGTTTATTGGACAGAAGTAGAGCATCGTGTTTTGTGATAAAGTAATTTTAACTAAACTCCAGGAGAGTTCAGGCTTGTGAAATGAATCCTGAACAGGATGTCAGGACCAAAACAGCCTCAGAAGCTGAGCAGAAACCTAGCTGGTCGGCTCAGTGAAGCCAAGGCTGTGTACAGCATGCCTGTTGACGCTGCAGAAGGCTCTCAGAGAAGATTCTTCCCTGGGGATGCAGAAGGCTCTCAGAGAAGATTCTTCCCTGGGGATGCAGGTCTCAAGTGCATAAAACAAAAGAGAGGCAGCTAGTCACAGCAGGGTAGGACAAGATCTTACCTTGATTCCTTCCCCTCTGAGCTTTGCAGGCTGTGCCTCCTCCTCCACCTTAGTTTGATTGCTAATAGTACAAGCTGCATGTGAAGTCCTGTCTGAATGCACTTTTATTTAGGAAATTCTTCTTGGCATACAGAAATATATTACTCATAACAAGGAGTCAAGTTGCTGTCACTTTTCCTCCAGCCCTTGAAATAGGGCATTTCACACTGTGCATTTTGGATATGGACTCTTAAATTCCACCTAAGCACCACTTTGCATGCATAAATCTATTTTTTGGAGCTGAGAATTAATCCATGCACCTCACTTTGTCATCTGCAAAATAAAGAATTTCCTTACCTGACAAGAAAAGTGAGAGGATAAATATTTCAGAGAATATGAAGCACTCAGACAACTCTCTGAGTGTGGGTGACTAAAGTACCCTGGCTAGACAGGAAAATGCTCCTTTAAAATTCCCAGAAGAACAGTGTAGAATAGAGATGAAATATAGCAATGTGGGAGGCAATTGCAGCAATCTGTGTGATAGATGGCATCATTCACACACAGGAAGGCAAAACGGATCGGTCTGTAGACTTTCATCACTAGCATTCCCTCTTCACTTCTGGCATAGAATCATAGAGAATAAGGTGGGTTGGTAGGAGCCTCCAAAAGTCATCTAGTCCAACTCCCTCTGCAGTAAGGGGGAGGCATCCTCAACTAGATCGGGTTGCCCAGAGCCCTGTCCAGCCTCACCTTGAATATCTCTGGGCATGGTGCCCCAGCTAACTCCCCTGACAACTTGTTGTAGTGCAAAATTTGTTCCTAACATCCAATCTAAATCTGCTCTTCTCTACTTTGAAGCCATTGCCCCTCATCCTATTACTTTGCAAACACTTCCTCGCCATCCTTCCTTTAGACCCTCTTCAGGTACTGGCAGGCTGCAATTAGGTCTCCCTGGAGCCTCCTCTTTTCCAGGCTGAACAATCCCAGCTCCCTCAGCCTGTCGGCATAGCAGAGCTGCTCCAACCTCCTGATCATTTTCACGGCCCTCATCCATGCACTGTGCCATGAAATAATGTTGTCCATTCTCCTGCTTTTTAATAACTGTTTGTTACATCAAGACCCACAGAAAGAGAAGTGGGAAAAGGAGTTGTAAGGTGTTTGAACTGCTTGGTGATTTGGAGTTGTGGGACAATCTTTGCAATTCCAGTTGGGATGTAGCCTTGGACCTACAGAAGATTTAAGGGAAAATGGACTTATATGACTAAATTTTTACCACATGCAGGTCTCTCACCAGGCAGAACATCACCTGGCCATCAGCTCAGGCCAGTGAAAATCCATCAGTGACACTGAGGGAGGAGAGTTGGCAGCTCTGGCACCTTCAGCTGCTGTTTCCAGGCTGGCCCCACCAGAGGGCAATATAGCAACACACTAAAAGGATCAGGCTCTGGAAGTGAGGATTTGCTTCTCCAACACATGCACAGCATTTCTAAAAAATAGAGCATTTACTCTTCTAAAGGGTTCATATTTTGCTTATAACAGTAACGTATAATCAGCACACATTAAATTATTTCGTCTCCCAAAAGCTAATATGGCCCTCTGCTGCTGTCCAGTCTAGGACAACTAAATACCAGAAGAAAACTTTGGAGGTTTTATCATTTCAGCTACTCTGTAAGACAACTAAACTGGAGAGTCAGTGCTACAACTCATCCTCAGGGATTTACCAGTCGTTTTAATAGGGCTAAGAGTATGAATAAAATTCGATAGGCTCATGTCCTTACTTTCATTGATCCTCACAGAATTTAATGCCTTATTTCGTATCTTGCCCTCAGGTCTGTAACCTCCCTTATTTGGCTAACTAATATCTGCATCACCTCCTAACCTGGTTGATCTGACTGAGCTTTTTGAAAGTGCCACTGACAGCAAATCACTGCTCCTACTGCAGTCTATAAAAGGTTTATTTTCCACTTGACTGGAAAATGCTAACCATATGCCAAACCTTTCTGATAATGCCATCCAGAAATGTTTGGGTTTTTTTTTCCCCCACATATTTCATTTTCTGTCTTATATTCCAAAAGGCTGTGCATATTTTGCAGCTGTCTTATCAGATGCAGCTGAAATATTTTTCTTGTGAGCAGTTCAGTTCTAGATGAGTGATTTGTCTTCCCTTTGTGTTACACAGAAGTTACTTGCCAGCTCCAGGGCTCTGGCAGTGATTTGCAGTGTCACCAGCCATTAGAAAGGAGAACACAGAGTCATTACCCAGATCTTGACAGGTAAATGAGAGGACCATGCAAGCTATGACTGTGCTATTTCCAGCAGGATGAGCAGCAGGTAGATGATCAGGACAAGAAGGCAGGGAGAATGCTGCAGGAATGCAGCAGTAACTTCTTCCTAACCTTCTTCACAGAAAGAGTGATTGGCCATTGGAATGGGCTGCCCAAGGAGATGGTGGAGTCACCATCCCTAGAGGTGTTTAACAGGAGACTGGATGAGGGACTTAGTGCCATGGTTTAGTTAATTAGAAGATGTTAAGTGATAGGTTGGACTCGATGATCTTGAAGGTCTTTTCCAACCTGTTTAATTCTGTGATTCTGTGAACTTCTTCTTAACATCCAGCCTAAACCTCCCTGGGTACAGCTTGAGACTTTGTCCTCTTGTTCTGTCACTGTTTGCCTAGGTGAAGAGACCAATCCCCACCTGATTGCAACCTCTTTTCAGGCAGTTATAGACAGCAATAAAATCCCCCCTGAGCCTCCTCTTCTCCGGGCTAAAAGTTCTTGAGGCAACACTCTCAGCTCCTTCAGAGCAAACCAGTCAGACAGCCTGCAGGCTGAGTGCACTGCTGTGGGCAGAGGCAGCAGCAACAGGAACCAGGTTGTATCAAATCCACAGCCGTAAAAGGGTCAGCATTTTTAGCATGGCATAGACATTACTATGTGTGCTTCTCCCACATATCACACCCTTTAATTGCTGTAAACCATTGGGCAGCTCTGTAGAATGGAGGAAGTAGCTGGTGTGATGACTCAGTGTTTGTGCAATCCCTGCTCAGGTGTGTGGTCCCCTGCACACACTGCGTTGGACACATGCACTGGGCTGTCACCATTGCGGCTGGGCTGCCACCCTCGGAGGGTGGAAGTGAAACACAGAACCACAGAAGGTTAGGGGCTGGAAGGGACCTCAAAGATCATCTAGTCCAACCTCCCTGCTAAGCAGGGGGGTAAGTAATGGTGAGCAGGTTGAGTGCCTATGGGTAAAGATCAGAGGGCAGACCAGTAAGACCGACATACTGGTTGGAGTCTGTTATGGGCCACCCAACCAGAAAGAGGAGGTGGATGTGGTATTCTATAAACTACTGCAATATGTTCCCAGACTCCCAGCCCTTGTTCTTGTAGGTGACTTTAACCTGCCAGATATCTGCTGGAACTCAACAAAGCAGAGAGGTAGCAGTGTAGAATGGTTTTAGAGAGTCTAGAGGGTTGCTTTCTGACACAGCTGCTGTGCCAGCCTACCAAGGGTGAGGCTCTGCTCGACCTGTTGTTTACCAATAGAGAAGGGCTGGGGGGAGATATGGCAGTTGGAGGCTCTCTGGGGTGCAGTGACCATGGAATAATAGTTTTCTATATGTAGTGAAGCTAGGAGGGGCATCAACAAAACATCCACACTGGACTGCTGGAGGGCAGACTTTGACTCATTCAAAGAACTAACTCGAAGGGTACCTTGGGAAAAAGCCCTTATAAATAAAAGGGTCCAGGAAGGTTGGACCTACTTCAAGAAAGAAATCTTGAGGGCACAGGAACAGGCTGTGCCGATGTGCCAAAAACAGAGCCACCAGGGAAGATGACCAACCTGGATGGGTGAGGGACTTGTGAAGGACTGAAGGAAAAAAGGAGGGCATATCACCTTTGGAAAGAGGGGCTGGTAACTCAGGAGAAAAATAAGGATGTTACTAGGTTTTGTGGGAAGAGAATTAGAGAGGCAAAAGCCCAGTTAGAATTTAGACTGGCCACTGCTGTGAATGATAAAGACAGGTGTTCTATACACATATTAATGACAGAAAGAGGGATAGGGATAACCACCAGTTATTGGACAAGGAGGGGAATGTAGTGACTGGAGATGAAGAAAAGGCAGAGGTCCTTAACAACTTCTTTGCCTTATTTTTCAATGGCAAGAAATGTTGTCCTCAGGAGAGCTGCCTCCTGAGCTGGTAGGTGGGGTCGGGGAGCAGAGCAGCCTCACGATAATCCATGAGGAAGTAGTTAGGGACTTGCTGAGCCTCTTGGATTCTCACACGTCTATGGGACCAGATGGGATCCGTCCTAGGGTGATGAGAGAGCTGGCAGATGAGCTCACCAAGCCACTCTCCATCATTTATCAACAGTCCTGGCTCACTGGAGAGGTCCCTGAAAACTGGAAGCTGGCCAGTGTGGTGCCTATCCACAAGAAGGGTTGGAAGAAGGACCCAGGAAATTACAAACCTGTCAGTTTGACCTCAGTGCCATGCAAGATAAAGGAACAGGTCATCCTGAGTGCAATCACAGGGCACCTGCAGCATGGCCAGGGGATCAGCCCCAGCCAGCATGGATTTAGGAGGGGCAGGTCTTTACTTCAGGAAAGCTGAAGCTCTGCTCAGCAAAAAGGTGTGGTGGAAGTGGTGTAGCATGAAGCTGGATAGTACAGCATGTGCCAGGCAGGTGCTGCTCCCGCACTGAACACGCACGATGCTGCCAGGGCAAAGAGAGACAGAAGATGCTTCTGACAAGAATGCTTAGCATGGGTAAAGATAGTGGTGCATCACGACTGTGCCCAGGCATACCAAGGAAGCAAAGGGCATACCAGGGCCAGGCTGGGAGGCTGCTGTCCTCCTATCTGCCCCATCACACTCATACGCAGTAGGCAGAAGGCAACTGACAGCAAAGAAAAGGAGAACTCTGCTGGTTACAAAGATCAAATCATTGCCTGGGCCAGCCCCCAACACAAGAAGGACATCAAACTGTTGGAGTGAGTCCAGAGGAGGCCACAAAGGTGATCTGAGGGCTGGAGCACCTCTCCTTATGAGGACAGGCTACAAGACTTGGGGCTCTGCAGCTTGGAGAAGAGAAGGCTTTGAGGAGACCTTGTAGTGGCCTTCCAGTACCTGAAGGGGCCTAAAAGAAGGCTGGGGAGGGACTATTTACAAGGTCTTGTAATGACAGGACAAGGGGTAATGGGTTTAAACTGGCAGAGGGGAGATTTAAACTAGATGTTAGGAAGAAGTTCTTTAGAGTGAGGGCTGTGAAACACTGGCACAGGTTGCCCAGGGAGGCTGTGGATGCTCCCTCCCTGGAGGTGTTCAAGGCCAGGTTGGATGAGGCCTTGAGTGACCCGTTCTAGTGGGAGGTGTCCCTGCCTGTGGTGAGGAGTTGGAACTGGATGATCTTTGAGGTCCCTTCCAACTAAACCATTCTATGATGCCATGATCTGGGGCTCTGGAAGCTCTGCAACCCCTGCCCAGAGTCAGCTCTGGTGGGGAAAGTCAGTGAGGAAGATCAAGGAGCCTTTGTCCTAAGCTAGGAGCAGACCTTGCTGCCTTAGCTTCACCTGTTGGGCCTCCAGCTTGGGCATAAAGCTACCCCATGTTCCCAGCCCTGCCTGGCAGTCCTCAGGCCTGTAGTGGTCCCAAATCACCATCCCCATTCTGGCTCTGCCCTGGGGTTGCCCCACTGTCAGGACAGCCTGAAAATTGGTACAACACTTCATAGGTTCATTGTTTTCCATGAAAACAGTTGCCTTCCTCTGATTACTTTTACCAACTTTTCACTGTACTTCAGCAAAAGAAAATTGCCAGCTGGAAAATTTCCCTTACATCCAAAAGATTTGCCTAATGGAAAAGGACATTACTACTGGGGAAAGTAGTTTTTCCAGCCCATGGAACCAAATGCCAGGCAGCATCAAAAAAGACAAAATGAGGGGGGGGGGAGAAAGAGAAACTGTAAAGAGCTCTGTGACTTTTTTTTGTTTAAAGTGAAGATTTACTTGTGTTATATATCTGACCATAAATTGCAATCAGCTTTTATGCAAATAGAAATCTGAGTAGACTTTGCAGACATTTTGTCTGTGAAACACAAATGTAAATAGAGCTATACAAAGCATCATAAAGAAGAAAATACAGATTTAGTGTGACATGCAGTATGATTCACAGAATGATTTGGCTTAGAAGGGACCTTAAAAGATCATCTAGTTCCAAACCCCTTGCCGCGGGCAGGGACACTGCCAACTAGACCTGGTTGCTCAAAGTCCTGTCCAGCCTGGCTTTGAGCACTTCCACAACCTCCCTGGGCAACCTGTTCCAATGTGTTACCACCCTCACTGTAAAGAATTTCCTCCTAATACTCAATTAATAAATCTCCAGTTCAAGTGGAACATTGTGAGGGATGTGCATGTGTAGAGGTAGGGCTCTGGATAATGCGTACTGTTGCACTGGAGTGAAAAACAAGGGGGTTGTCAGCTCAGCCACTTCTGAAGTCACATCCTACCCACATACAGTCCCATTCCCACAGGACAAGCTGTTGTGCAATGCCACACAAACATGATGTTCACAAAGCCTAACAGGCTGCCCAGAGAGGTTGTGGAGTCTTCTTCTCTGGAGACATTCAAAAGCCTCCTGGACACGTTGCTGTGTGACCTACTCTAGGTGATCCTGCTCTGGGGGGGGTTGGACTGGATGATCTTTTGAGGTCCCTTCCAACCTCTAATGTTCTGCGATTCTGTAACAAGATCAGCTTCTGATTTAAGCAGATAAGATTAAAATGAAGCCAACCTGAAATTTCAGGCTGAATGAACAACTTCACAGGACAGGGCTGGTCCTGCCTTTGTGGCACAGAGCAGGAGCAGATGACTTCTCCATCCTCTTCTTGAATTATGCTCACAGCAGCAATCTGTATGGATGGTGCTATCCAAAGTTTGTAGCTTTTCTGCTTTTAGCTTAATTGTTTCAGGATAAATATAGGATCAATGTACTAAATATATATTAAAATACACTTCTTTAATCCAGCTAGCTTTCAAAGTGCCTCTTCCTGCTACCCACATTAAGTAAACCCATGTCTTTAATGCAGCTTATTTAGAGCTCTTGCAGTAAAGTTCTTGGCAATTTCCTTTCCCCACAACCAGAATTGTTTCCCTGAGCACCTGTGTACTTATTTCTTGCTTGGGTTGTTTACCTATTACACAAGGCAGGTCAGTAATTTCAGCTGAGACAGATCGGCAGAGTTAAGCTCAATGGGAGCCTGACCCCAGGTTCCATAACCAATAGATTAGATAATAGAAGTTTACTCTTTTCCAGAAGAAATGACAAAACTAAACATTAACAGACAGATTGACTTTCCTGTGGGGTCACTGTTCATTAAATTTCCCACTGTTTTTACAATCTGAACCACTACAGTCATTTAGCTTTCAGCTCAAGTCCTTAAGCAAGAAGATTGTTTCTTTATTACCTTGAGACCATTCTTCATTTTAATGGCATTTTTCAAGCTCTCATCTTAGAACTGGTGAACACTATAAAGAAGAGGGAAAAAAAAAAGACAGAAAACTATGCCTTTTGCAACTTCAACACAAACAAACTCAGTTGCTTTCATCCTTCTCATTTAAAATCTGTCAGGCACCAATTTTCAACAGGCAGGTAACTAGGTGGCTAACAGAGACAGCTGGGTAAGGATGAAAACCTCCTTCACGGACGCTGATGGTGGACTCACAGCAATTACTGCTGATGGCCTGGCTCTGTAAAGCAGGAGGCTGTCAGGGAGGCTGCAGGGAAGAGAGATGTTGAGGTGCTGGAATGTGTCCAGAGAAGGGCAACGAAGCTGGTGAGAGGCCTGGAACACAAACCCTATGAGGAGAGGCTGAGGGAGCTGGGGGTGTGCAGCCTGCAGGAGAGGAGGCTCAGGGGGGACCTCATTGCTGTCTACAACTACCTGAAGGGAGGCTGTAGCCAGGTGGGAGCGGGTCTCATCTGCCAGGCACCCAGTGACAGAACAAGAGGACACAGTCTCAAGTTGTGCCAGGGGAGGTATAGGCTGGGTGTTAGGAGGAAGTTCTTCACAGAGAGAGTGATTGGCATTGGAATGGGCTGCCCACGGAGGTCTGGAGTTGCTGTCCCTGGAGGTATTCAAGACAAGCCTGGATGGGGCACTTAGTGCCATGGTCTGGTTGATTGGATAGGGCTGGATGATCTTGGAGGTCTCTTCCAACCTGGTTGATTCTGTGATTCTATGATTCTAAGTGTGTACTTGCCAGGTTTTGGCATGCTGAGGAAGCAGGACTAGGAGCTAGGGATAGGTTGTTGAGCTAAGGAAGACACACTGGAGAGGGGTTTTTCCATACAGGAAAACTCTGTTTCCCCGGGGCAAACAGAGTGCTGTAGCCAGACTGGAAACCAGTGGCTTCAACAACCTCGACATCTTTTGACTTCTCTTTTCTTTCTCCAAAAGTCAGTATTTGGACTTTGAATAGGAACCATTATGGAAGGTCATCCAAATATATTAGAGAGTCTGTTATGGGAAAAGAAGCACAAAGAAAATAGTAAGAAACTGGAACAACTCCCTACAAGACATCCCAGCTACCAAAGAAAGATGATTTTTGTTTCTTACTAGGTAGATCTGCCATAACATTTATATCTTTATGACAAAAGTTTTTAAAAAGGACTTGTTACTCATCCTAATCACATTCCCTATACACAGATTTTAAAGGCCATAACAATACCAAGCGCCTGGAGTGGCCAGAATAACAGAGCTCTCTTAGTCTCCATCACAGATTTCCCAAGGAGAACATCTTTTCTGCACATACTACATGAGTTACAGTAATCTAAGGTCCTTTGTTTTCTGATAACACAAGGCTCAGGTCATAGATTTTACATCGTTTTGATGGAAGATTGATCAAAACTGTTTCCTTCTTGCCTCCGGCTAATAGATTGTGACCTTTGTTTCACGTCGCTGACTGATCATGGAACAGTGCAACCTCACCACCTTCCTTCCTACTCAGTCCATAACCAAAAAGGTGATAAAAACAATAGACAAGATAGGAAGAGGCAAACATCTGTTGAATCAGTGTTTTATGACTTAAAGATATTTTTTGAGCCCTTAACCCTGCAGACTATAACAGCTAAGGATGCCTAATACAAGAAACACTTGGGAGAGCTTTACAGCTGAGCAACAGCAGGGGAAGGAGGATGCAAAACACCTTTGGCTGTTCTTACCATTACAGGCTCCAATTGTTTTTCTTTTCTACATCCAGATTTATTGTTTGGGGCCATCACCAAAATATTCTTTGTTTTTCCATTTTGAAACAGATGGCATAAATGTGCCCTGCGATTTTATTGCCGTGTTACGATTTCATCCTGTGATGCTCAAACCAATAGGTTCATTCTGTCTACAATAAAACTTTCCTTCTGCTGTTCTGTGGGTGGATGGGTTGAATAAAATGGCAGCTTTCAAGTGGCTAAATCAATATTTCATGATTTATCACAGAATCACAAAATGTCAGGGGCTGGAAGAGACCTTGAAAGATCATCCAGGCCGACCCCTCCTGCCAGAGCAGGATCACCTAGAGCAGATCACACAGGAATGCATCCAGACAGGTTTTGAATATCTCCAGTGGAGGAGATAGATATTGCTTTTATAAGGGATAGAAAAGAAGCTCAACAACAGATAAAAGATGGAAATGGTTAATTGGAAAGATATAATGAGAATGGACTTCTGCACAACCACTGTCTTTTTAATCTCTCCATTTCTAAATATAAAGCTTAATACATCTTCTCCAACATGTGATCAGATCAAACTGCTCAACTCTGTTCTTCGTAAGGTTACTCAAACTACCAGCTAAAGGATCTTTCTGATGGTTACACACAAGCACAAGAAAACTTCTGTTACAAATTTACCTAGGCTGGAATGAAAAAGAGAGCCCAGTCTGTGAGGAAGTGCTCTGACGTGTTCAGTTCAAGGTGAAGACAGGCTGAGGGAGCTGGGGCTGTTCAGCCTGGAGAAGGCTCCAGGGAGACCGAATAGGAGCCTTCCAATACCTGAAGGAGGTCTTCAAGAAGGACGGAGAGAGACTGTTTACAAGGGCCTGTGGTGACAGGACAAGGGGCAAGGATTTCAGATCAGAGAAGAGTAGATTTAGACTGGATGTTAGGAACAAGTTCTGCACCATGAGGGTGGTGAAACACTGCAACAGGTTGCCCAGGGAGGTGGTTGTGGTCCCATTCCTGGAGATATCCAAGGTGAGGCAGCCTGATCTAGTTGAGGATGTCCCTGCTGACTGCAGAGGGAGTTGGACTAGATGACCTTTGGAGATCCCCTCCAACCCAAACCATTCTATAATTCTATGATTTGACCTGAAATACCGCAAGGTTTAACTCACCACAGTTTGTTACCAATGCTTTTCAACCACAGCAAGAGTCAAACGCTGAATGCGGTCTTCTAAAGCCAGAGGCAGTAGAGGAACTTGCTAGTCTATCTTCAGAGGTATTCTCATACCCAAAGTAGATTGGAGTTGATACTTGAATATGCAACCACATGCAGTGCTCCAACTTCAGCCACTCTTGATTTCTTAAGGTGAAACATGGCAGGCCAAACCCTATTGCTGTTACAGAGCCTTAAAGGAAAATGAGAAGCAGGCATGCTGGGGGCAGGAATTGCTTTCTCCTACAAGAAAAATGCTGCGACTGTCTTGGCTTTAGGGGATGCTTTATCTACCTGTCCTGTCAGGACAACCTTACACACAGCACCAAAGGAGCAGAGAGGTGATTTCAAAAATCCTAGGGAATGTAAACCCCTGTCAGGTTAAACAGTCTCTGCAAGGTTGCTGGGATAACCTCAGCATTCCTGCATGTGTGCCTCCTTGCTGCCTCACTGCCTGCTAAGGAGACACCGAGTAACCTTCTCCCCAGGTTGACTCTTCACACAGATACAATGAGTGGCTGCACAAGCTGATCCAGTTTAGAGGATCAGGATCTCTGGTTGCTCTTGTGGGCAGTTGGTACTCTGTTGCTGGTCCAATATTTCCATTTTCTCTTTGCTGTGGATTTTCTGGCTGTCTTGATACCAGCCACAGCACAAAGGCAGGCCAAGTCGAGGGAAGTCTGCATCACTAGATACAAATATAGAACATCTCTAGATACAAACATAGACAAGCAAGTTAGAAAGCCATCAGAGGTGTGTGCACTGGAACAAACCCAAGAGATTTAGAGGACTTCTAATACTGCTGTACTCTTATTAGTGTAATTGCTTCAGCTGACCTGGCCTCTCCTTTTGTCTTTTGCCTTTTCTTTAAGAAAACTACATTTTTTTTAAGTTACAATAAACGTTATTTAATTGTATCTCTTTCTTGAGATTTGGCATTAAGAGACCTTTGAACATTTCTGAGTGCCCTTTCCAATAATTAGACTTGCAAAACCCACCCTGTAGCATTCTGTTACAGTAAATGAACTCACCTGCCAGCAGTTCAAATAACAAACTGAAGGAAACAATCTGTAGCAGGCACTGCACAGCCATGGCAGGGACGTTTCAAAAGGACACTCACATGGTTTCCTTATGCTCCCTTCAAAGGCTTGTAAAAATATGCAGCTTTTGTGACATGCCCTCGAGAAGTTAAAATTAAGGCCACACAAGTCAGTGAGAGAGAGGCAGCTCTATGGACCTGGAAAGCATTTAGTGCTCATCCACGTTCCTCTGCAGCATAAATCCAGCTAAGATGTTGCTTCCTCTAGCTGCAGGGGTATGGCGCAAGGAAAGAAGTGATCTCTCAGAGAGGTTTGTCTCTTCTCTGTCAGGTGACAGAACAAGAGGAGATGGCCTGAACTTGTGCCAGGGGAGGTTTAGATTGGATATTAGATAAAAATCCAGGCTGTACCTGACTGTGAAGACCTGTGCCTGATAGCAGAATGGTCTTTTCCCTGGTATGGAAGTGCTGCCAGGAAAGGGCAGGCCACGGGGAAGTGAATGTTTTGGCGATGGGGGTTAGTGCTGCTCAGCTGCCTGGGAGGGCATTTTGCACGTGTCTTGTCTCCTACAGGAGCCTGAGAGGGGCTTATACCTCTAATGTCACTCTTGGGGAAGCATTTTAGGAGCGTGGCACAAAATTTGATGTAGGACTTATTGGTGAAGTGAGATGGTTTAGTTAGCTCCATAAACTCAGCAGTCTGGAAATCCTTGGACAAATGAACAATGTTGGATAATCTTTTTTTCAGCCAGTCTGCTAGGAGCCATCACTGCAGTCATTCATATAACCATCAACTATTGCTGCTCATGAATTCTTTTAAAATAAACTTTTCTACACTGAACAGCAATTCTCAGTGAAGCTAAAATTGCTCATGGGACCATGCTGGGTTTGACAAAAACAAGAAACAAAACCTGCACTGTCAAAGGTTTTTCAGGTTCCAAATGGAATTTGTGATCTAAAAAGTATAATGGGAAGGTTGATGTCACCAGCATATAAAGACAACAAGAGAGTGGCTCAAATGTACACCCTGTGGTGTCTCTTAACAAAAAAATACTGGTGTGCTTTCCAGCAACCCACAAGAAGCTAATTAAGTAAATTAAGTCTATGGTAAATAATTTAAGTTCTCTGTAGACAGAAATCTGCATATACTAGAAGACATCCCAAGGGGTTTTCAAGTTTGAAGAAGTTGAATACTGCTAGCCTAATACTATATGCAAAGCAGCCTGATACCCTGCAATGGAGGAAACACAAGTTCAAATCCTTGCTCCAGGGCCATGGGTGAACAGCAAGGTCAGGGCCAGAACCAGCCTTCCCCATGGGTTTGCCAACAGCCCCAAGCCACTGTCTATTTTTGCACTGGTGTTATGATTTTGTGAACAGTTTTGAGGCTGTCAAGCATTGTGACAATGCAGAACAGTAAATGTTGACGTCTGAAAGCATTATGCAGGACAGAAAACTCCTTTTTAAACACTTCTGCTGCCAGTGGAAGAGATGGTAGCATTTTCAAGAGCCAAGCTCCCTGTCTAGAAAGGCTGAAGGGTAATGAAGGTGGCAGCAGCAATCAATAAGAAAAGGGAAACTGAACTATAAATAACACTTCACAATACTGAACAAAATTATCAAAGAGAGACTGCAGGTCACAAGCAGAGTTCCTTAGGGCTCAGTATTGGGGCCAGTTCTATTTACTGTCTTCATTGATGGTTTGGATCAAGGGCACCCTCAGCAAGTTTGCAGATGACACTAAATTGAGTGGCAGTGTTTATCTGCTCAAGGGTAGGAAAGCACTGCAGAGAGATCTGATCAGGATAAATTGATAGGCTGAGACCAATGGGATGAAGTTTAACAAGGCCAAGTGCCAGGTCCTGCATTTGGGTCACAACAACCCCAAGCACCACTACAGAGTGACTGTAGAGCAGCCCGGTGGAAAGGGGTCTAGGGGTGCTGGTGGATGGCTGGCTGAGCATGAGCCAGCGGTGTTCCCAGGTGGCCAAGAAGGCCAACAGCATCCTGGCCTGCAGCAAAAACTGTCCAGCAGTAGGGAAGTGATTGCGCTGTTGTATTCAGCACTGGTGAGTCCACAGCTTGAGTGCTGTATTTAGTTCTAAGTGCCACAGTATAGGAAAGACATTGAGATGCTGGACCAGACAAGAGTGACAGGAATGGAGAGGGGTTTGGAGAGCATGAGGAGTGGCTGAGGGAGCTGGGGTTGTTTAGCCTAGAGATGGCTAAGAGAGATTTTATTGCTCTACAACTGCCTATTGGTCTCTCCTCCCAGGTGCCTAATGAGAAGATGAAAGGAGATGGGTTTAAGTTGTGCCAGAGGAGGTTTAGATTGGCCATTCGGAAAATTTCTTTACTCAGAGAGTGGTGAGGAATTGCACAGGCTGTCCAGGCAGGTGGTGGAGTCACCATCCTTGGAAGTGTTCACAAGACATCTGACCACTAAGCTACAAGACATAGCTTAGTGGTCATGGTAGTTGGGTTACGGTTGGACTCGATGATCTGAAAGGTCTTTTCCAGCCTTAGCAATTCTGTAATAAATTATTTCCAAATCTGCATTTCTTCTACAGAATCTGCACAAGAAAACTATCAACTTTAATGCACTTTCACAGAAGAGGATGCAAAAGATTGTAGTGGGGAACAGAACACAGAGGTATGTTCAGCACTGTTATGAAACAAAAAGCAAGTAACAGCAGGAGAAAAAAAAATCCAGTGCTCAGAACCAGAAAACATTTTTGCCATTACTAGACATATCTAAGTAAACATGTGAGGCATCCTTCTGTTTTGCAGGAGTTACTGAGCTCTTGAAAAGTGCTGGAGATCAGACTTAAAGTAAAAACGTTACAGGAAGGATGAGAACAATCCCTATAGCCAGTAAAGATGCTACTCTCTGCATGGCTGTGGTAGCTTTGCCCAGCACAGGCTGTTCTGAGGGCATGGGGTTGTTACTCTAGGCACAGCTGGCAGAATCTGGCTGTGCCAACATGGTGTGGATGTGGAACAGAGCCATTCCCTGGGGACCATTAGAGTCATGCAGATGTTAAAAGCAACGTTTTGTTCTCAAGCTTCCAATGTTGGTGAGCAGCCACATGCAGAGAACAGAACCTAAAACACTACAATATGCTTATTGTGGGCAAAGGCCACAGAAGCACAGCTGGACAACTGGCTGGGCTGTGCTGACTGTCAGGGTGCTGGGCCTGCTCCCAGCCCATGACTCTTGCTATGCTGGCAGACAGTCAGCTGCCCACATTGCACAAGCAACCGTGCCACAGATCACTGGTGCTGTGCCAAGCTCTGTCTGCTGCGGCAGGACTCCCCAGGGCAGCAGTCAGGCTTAGTGGTGGGGTCAGCCTGGATTTACTTTTTCATGGAAAGCAGCTGTTTTCATCTTCAAGTTGATAGTTGCCTTCAACCTTTCCCACTTGTCGGGTGCTTTCCCAGAGGAATTTGCTTATGCTGCTAGCAAATGTATGTGCAAGGGGGCTCAGCCTTTTATTACACTTCTACTAGCAGCGGTAGGCAGGCTGGAAATGATCCGAAACAGAGCTTCACAGGGTGGGTGGATGGAAGAAGTACACTTGGAGACACCAACTTGATGTTCAGAAATGCAA
Organism: Tricholaema leucomelas; assembly: GCA_013400475.1. Classification (NCBI taxonomy): domain Eukaryota; kingdom Metazoa; phylum Chordata; class Aves; order Piciformes; family Lybiidae; genus Tricholaema lacrymosa; species Tricholaema leucomelas. The sequence goes on from WAAF01014016.1 coordinate 486,188, forward strand.
GCCTGCAAGCAAGAAAGGGATGCTGAGGTCTAAGTATCACTACTGGGAGACACAGCAGCCACCAGCATGGAAGTCTTTGGTTTTATTTAAAACTCTTTTGAGGTGAGTACATAGAAAAAAACCCTTGTCTGACCAACTCTCAGACTTGGGGTTTTCTTTCAGAGGGCAAAAATATTTTACCTTCATCTACCAATAAACAAAATCCTACAGTCACAATAGAACCATGGACACAAAAGCAGACAATACAACAATGAAGAAATAAAAAGAACTATCAATTCTACTGGCAAAGTGAAATAAATGACTTGTCATAAGACAGTTCAGGGGTAGCAGACAGGGAATTTTTTTTGAGCTGGTCACTTTGTCCATGTTTTTTCTTTGATAGTAACACTTTTCACTGGCAAGAGAGGCTGTCTTCAGTAGTTTTAATCTTGGAAATGATCCACAAGTGGTGGCTGTGTTAAGACCAAAAGCAGTACCAGCCTGTGCCTCACTGCATCCTAGCTGCCTTATGCCTGCACATGGCCCCTCGGTTGTGTTTCACAGAATCACTAACGCTGGAAAAGGCCTTTAAAACCTTTGAGTCCAACTGTAGCTCAACTATGGTATCCTGAAGCCTCACATCTACACACTTTTCAAACACCTTCAGGGATGGCAACTCCACCACCTCCCCAGGCAGCCTGTACCAATCAATGCCTCACTGCTCTCTTAGTAAAAAAGTTTTTCCTAATGGCCAATCTAAACCTGCCCTGGCACAACTTAAACTCATTTTCTCTCATCCTATTACTAGTGACTTTTGAGAGGAGACCAACACCAGCCTCACTACAACCTCTTTTCAGGCAGTTGTAGAGAGCAGCCTTCTCTTCTCCAGGCTAAACAAGCCCAGCTCCCTCATAGGATCTGCCCTCCAAACCCCTCACTGACCTCATTGCTGTTCTCTGGACATGCTCCATGACCTCAATGTCTTCCCCATACTGTGGTGCTCAGACCTGAACACAGTACTCAAGCTGTGGCCTCACCAGTGCAGCACAATCACTTCCCTGCTCCATCTGGACACAGAATTTTTGATACAGGCCAGGATGCCATTGGCCTTCTTGGCCACCTGAGTTTGTCTGGCACTGAAATAGTGCATGGGGTATGAGCAAGGTAAGGAGACAATGAAACAAAGCAGGCAAGCTTGGGTCCCAGATACTCACATATACACATATATATGAACCTTGCAGTACTGTCATTGAAGAACGTCCTATTGTCATTACAACCAAATGCCTCCTGACAGCACCAGCCACGTAGCCAGAAGCTGACATTATTTCTGTTTGTGGCTGTCCCCATTCCCCTAAGTGGCAAAATGGAGGAAAAGATAACTTGGGACAGTAATGTTTTTCATGTGTAGTCACTGAGTAAACACTTTAAATCCTTGTGCACAGCAAAAAGCAGTTGTTGCAACACTGCCAGCAGTGACTTGAGTAAGAAAGTAAAGGAAAAATTAAATTGTAACCCTCTGACCCATGGAATTGGTCCAGGGCCTGTTCTGTGTGAGAACACATCCTACACCATGGCAAAGAGCAGGGTAACACTCTGGTGCAGATTACTCCTTGTGCAGAGATTTCATTGCTAAGTATCAAAGCTAATTTTCTGACTACTTATTTCTTTCATGCTTTAAACCCAACTAACCCTGGCACACACACAGGTATGTACCAAGTCTCCCCCTTGGAAAAGGGCACAGAGAAAGGTTTGCTTTTGATTCTAACAGAGAGGAAAACAGCACAGCAGTGTTTTTTCTGCATGGTAACACTGACACAGGACAGGACACAGGGCTTAGTATTACATCAAGTATTGCTGAGAGCTAAATGGAAATAAATGCTTCATCATAACACAGTTAAGAAAACATAGGTAAGGACTTTCCTGTACTGACTTGTTACTTAGCATTCAGTAACTTGCTGCCAAATCAAAAATACAATTACTGAGATCCCACTGCAAGAGAAAAGCATAGTTTCAACTTCTCTGGCAAAGACAGAAGTTCAATTACCCTGTAGCAAATCAATCAAATATGTGTGCAGCAAGCAGTGAAAGTGTACAGATGTCACTTTACTGCTTTCAGCTGAACATGGCTTTTCTTTTTAAAAATGAGCAAGCAGCACCAGGAAATATTTACCAAGTTCACATCATGAAGAAGATAGAAAGGAATCTATCAGTATGATGTGAAGCGACACAGAACAGTGTTCAGGGCTTAGAAAACAATAGACAATTAACATTCATCACTAGCAAGCTGGCATGATGATTTGATTTTTATAGACACCAAGATTCATGATACCAGTTTATCATTATATCTTGCCACGTTTCAATAGCTGGAAGCCAGGCATGCCAAGGCAATCATGCATTGAACCACGTGCAAACACATTAGTCAGTGCTGAAGGATGCATGGTCAGGACACTGAACGTGTATATGCACAGCAAATGCCACTTACCCCAACAGAGAATGTTCTCTTTGGATGGTGTTGGTCTTAGCTACACAAATAAGAGGCTACTAAGTGGAGCAAAGTGTTACAATATGCACATGATGACTTGGAAAGCCACACATGCCTCGTTGCTCCAGATGACTCTCTTTGCACTTCTGTAATGACCAGTACAGGATGGCACTTGTGCTCATGAAACTGAGATATGTACCTCCTACTGGGCTTCACTGACATCTCCAGTCCTGTGGTAAGCTACTGAAAAACACCAGGGACATATTAACTTATTGGAGATCTTTAATTTCCAACAGGGTTCATTGCACAAAGCTGGGTTGTTTTTTTTCTTTGCTATTAATACATCAGTCCCAGAGCTCATAAAAGATGTTGCAAAGTCCTCTGACTTCAACATTTTTTGCTACAGTGTGCTGTTTCAATTTGTTGTAGGAGAGAATAATTCTTGCTTTCCCTCAGTCAGTCGCTGTTATGTAGTTATGGCTATGATGAATGCTTGTGAAAAAAAAGGAAATTCAAGATAAGCAAATTCAGAAATGATTAAAAATAAGCCTGAATTTTGAAGGATTATCAAGTCTAAAATAGTAAATATACGTTAAGTTATCCAAACAAATTGGTTCCCTGCAACTAAGTACATGTAACAAAGGAAATTAAAGGAGCACCACTTAGTTATTCTCACTGTCACTGTATAGAATTGATATTTAAAAACATTGGAGGCATCTTTAAAAAATTTATTTAGCATATTGAAAAACAAACATTACCAAAAAAATTTTCTACAAACATAGTCAAAAAAGTTTAAATAGGATAATTTAATGTAAACCAAACCCCCTTGAAATATGCAATACTGGAATCAGAGGTTATTTACATCCAGTGAAGACAGAGCAACCTTCACCAAGTATCATTTAAGCAAATCATTTCCATAGTTTCTTAAAAGGGTGACAGGTATTGAAGTTAGTTTTAGTAGATAAATCATCTCAGTCCAAAGATAAGATGAAATGTAGTGTTATGTTCCAAAGTGGGATAAGGCAGCATCCTGCCTATTCAGGTCAATCAGGATAGCACAGCATTCAGTCTCACAAAACCTTTAGAGAGGTACAACTATAACTGTACAGTATTTATTGCATGGCAGTTCAATGACAGGATAGAGAAAACAAAGCAGCTGTATAAAAACCCAATAGAAATGACTTTTTATTTCTTAGTCAGATTAGAAAAGCCAGCCACAAGGCTAAGCTATTTGCCCATACTTTTCATAAACCAGAACAAAATACTTTGGAACCTGACATTATTCCAACATGGAAAAAGCTGCTCAAGTCTCTTAGGAAATACATTTGGATAACTGTCCCAAAGCAAGTTTTGTTTAGTTAGGAAATTGATTCACCAAGACATAGGTTTAGAGTCCACAATGGCTTTCATCTCACGTTCATGGAAAAGGCATCGACTGAAAAATTCAACTTCTACATCATTGTAGGGATTTGGTTGTGGGTTGTTTTTTCTTTTTTAAAAGCAAAGTATCATTTCTGCATTGCACATGAAAAGTATCTAAAAGATATGGCAACATATTCAACTTGAGAGCCAGAAACATAAAAGCTGTTAGAAGTGGTAATGGAATATAGAGAAGGAGAAGGGAGGAGAAGGGAGGAGAAGGGAGGAGAAGGGAGGAGGAGGGAGGAGGAGGGAGGAGGAGGGAGGAGGAGGGAGGCGGAATAGAACTAGAAGAAGAGCCAGCTGATCTCTGTAAGACTGCCCATGTTCAGAGAATGATGACTGCTGCTGAATGACCTAATGAGAAATGAGTGATCTCCATGCATTTCCTCCAGGAAAGTCTTACATCCAAACAAAAAGAAAGTTACTGCTAAAAACTATCAGCTGTGCTGGCAGGCACAGGAGATGCCAATATGGCACAGACATTTAAATACCAGCTCTTTTTGAGGTGGTTCCTGCATGTTGAGATGAGGCACTTGGTAATGCCTGCCTAAAGCAGTATATGAACTGTTGCTCAGTATAAAAGGAGCTTCGACTCCTACAAGTGGTAATTCAGGACACACAAGAGCTATCAGACAGCCCAAAAACATGATCAAGGCAATTTTTACTATGAATGTATTTATCTGCTCAATATCTATTATATAGAATAAATAAAAATAAGAATTCTCTTCTGACAACAGATTGGCCTGGACTTCATCTATCAATTCTAATACAGATTGCCTTTGCAACTGAAGGCTTTCAGCAGACCAACTGAGGCTACCCATTCTGTCAGCAATGAGAACAGAAAATTAACCATAAGACCCTTCCTCAATTTGTCAGTACAGTATATTTAATTCTATAGAAGTGTGCAGATACATTTCCTCTCAGCAGCCTTCTGTAACACTCCTAAGGGAAAAGATGGGCTGAGCCCCCATGAGGCAGTAGACACCATCACACATCTCAGAATTAACAGTAATTTCAAATGGATGGAATTGTCACTTCATTTGGGGTGTTTAGAACAAGATGCAGTTTGGGTTTCTGTTGTAAGAAAGCCAATATAGCACAGCAGTCCTCCAGGGCTAACTGCATTTCAATTGGTGCTAAGTGATTAGAACACAGAACAATACTAAAGCTAATGCCATGCTACCTTAGTGTGAGCAGACAGAGAACTGAAATGAATATTCAGAAGCTAAACCAAGCAACGAACTTTGAAATCAAATTTGGGAAAGAAAGAACTGCCACACTACAGCCTGCACCAGCATAACTATCACCAGCATCTAAACCAGGTGGCTGGAATTCTGTACAAGCCTCTGTTCTATCAAAAAGTCACTCCAGACTAATGCTTGGGGCTATAGCTCTGTTGTATTCTAGGAAATACAACACAGTGGGTCTTCACAGTCTTGCCCTATGCCAAGTGGGCCCTGCAGCTCACAGCTGGAGAGGGCAGAGCCAGGCTGACCACCCAACTTCTGGATCCACCCTGGACTCAAGTGCTTCTCAGCACCTTTTACTTTGATGAGTACCTGCAACCTAAGAGCACCTTTTACTTTGATGAGTACCTGCAACCTAAGAGCTGTGAAAAAGACAGAAGAGTTGTGCACTTTAGGAACTCATGCCATGGATAAAGACACTATGCTGCTCTTAGAGACAATGGAAACTCCAAGCAGTGTTACTTCATTGCTAACTTTTGCAACAGAAGCACCTGGTTGGAATGGACAGATAATAAATACATTTGATTGGAAAAAAGGTACCTATGTTCTCTGCAAGGGATTTCCACAGCCACCCATATGAGGTGCACATGTGGTACATGGAAGTACTCAAGAGGCAAAAGAGAATCAGGATTTGAGGATGGAGTTTTTATTTCATAGTTAGGGGGGAAAAAAGGCACACACACTGAATGCTTTCCCTTTTTCTTCCCTTTTGAAAAGGAAAGGAATACCTTTGGACTTGCACGTTTATGGATAATATCCTGAGATCCCAGTGAAGACTGTGGTAGGAAGACTATGATCAGGATTTTATCCACTCTTGAGTCTGTCAGTATTTCATTATTTCCTGCTGCATGAACTTTCAAGTCTAAAGTTAACATATGCACACTTCTCACCTCTAGAATACAAAGCTACCAACAGATAGGAGAAGGGAGAGGAAAGGCAGAACACAGACAAAAATGCACACTATTAAATTCATGAATTACCACCTCGAATTGGGAGATTTTAAATGTCTGCAGAATTCTGACTTGTAACAGCAAAAGCTTTAGAATAACACCTCTTCTGCCAGGACTCTGAAGTTATTGCTATTACACCAGCATGCTCTCGTGTGAAGGCAAGGGCATACTGCTCTCAGCCTTCCAAGGGCCCAGGATAGGCTGCAGCACGTAACAAAAATCCAAGCGAGAAAAAAAAACCAAGATGACAAGAGGCAACACTGCAAAACCAGTCTCTTTTAGTGTAAATAGCTATCTAAAAATGTCACTTAATTTCAGGCAATGTGCCCAATTTCAGGCAATTCTGACAGTCCACAGCAGGAAACGGGAAGGGGATTCCATAACTCTTGTGGGGAATGTGGACATTTGGTATAAAACAAGTGACACCCCTCAGAGCAGAGGTACTTCTGAGAAGTATGACAGAGCACCACGGTGTACTTGCACTACACTCTCAATACAGATTCCTTATCTTTTAAGACCTGCCAAAAAATCCCAAAGCCAAAGAACAAGTGAATCTAACCAAAAGTGAAGTTCATTGTACAAGTCCATTAAATTACAGAAATGCATAGTAAGACAAGATAAAGTGCTACAAAAGTGATTAGTAAAGTTTTTAAAGTCTGTAGCGTTCCTCCTGCTTTACTTAGTACTGGTGATGATAGGAGATAGTGCAACTGCACTGGCTGAAGCAGAATTCACAATGTCTTCATACTGTGGAGGTGGATCTAAATGTTGTTCGGTTTCACTTCTCAGGCCGATTTCACCAGTGGCTTCCTCGTATGAAGGAGGAGGATCACAGTTGGAGAGCCTTGTGGATATTGAGTCTGATCGTCCGTCTGTATAGCTCAGACCTCCTGGAGAGAGCCCACCGACTTCATACATTTCCTCCTGTGGGGAATGAACAACGCTGAGAGGCGGTGGAAGGGGACCTCTGCGGTCAGCCACAGCACGATCACTCATCGCTTCGTGGGCTCCCCTGTGCACGTACACTGACTGTCTACGCATTTTCTTTTTGAACAGGCATCTCCATATGACAAAAATGACAATGAGGATAACAAAAAGGCCAATGATTAATGGAAACGCAAGGTAAAATGAATACCAGGAATGTCCTGCGTTACTTTCTCCCTGAAGTCCGTTTTTGTAGACTTTCCAGAACTCCTTCTAGAAGAGTAAGACAGGATAAGTCAGAACTATTAAACAGTTTTTACAAAGTAAATAAGTAAATCACTGCAGCCAAATTGTTCTAAGTGAATGAGGAGAAAAAAAAAGGCATTTTAAATACTGATGATTAAAATAAGAAGAAAAATGGATAAGCACACCCAATAAACTTTCCAATTGTCTTCCAATGTGACTAGTGGCTAGAGATTTTTAAACCAAAAAACCTCACTGCTTTCAGGATTCCTGTGCCTGCATTTATTATTTACTGATGTGCAGGACAGACAGAACTAGGTGACAAAACAAAAAGCCCAGGAAATTTAATCAGCATGCACAGCAGCCAACTGGATCCAAATTTTTCAGCACCACTCAAAAGTTAAAGGTTGGTTTGTTTCTTTTAAAATTGGAATACTAATGCAATCTGACAGGGAAATACAGTTTTGGGACGACAGACCGTTTTGGCACAGCACAGCTATGTTGCATTGACTCCCCTCACCCTCTGGCTCACAAAGCAATTGCTGCCAGCTTATTATGAGTTGATTCGGATCCTCTGTTTATAGTTAAAAATAGCTCCAAGCACACAGCTTATTATATTCTAGAAATTTTGACAACACAGCTACAGATAAATGGAACAGAAAGTGAAAAGTGAAAGTACGAACAAGTGAAAATAAAGATGAGGGAGGCCACCAGTACTTAGAATTTAGAATCAACCAGATTGGAAGAGACCTCCAAATCATCCAGTCCAACCTAGCACCCAGCCCTATCCAGTCAACTAGACCATGGCACTAAGTGCCTCAGCCAGGCTTTGCCTGAACACCCCCAGGGACGGTGACTCCACCACTTCCCTGGGCAGCCCATTCCAATGGCAAATCACTCTTCTCTGTGAAGAACCTCCTCCTAACTTCCAGCCTGTACTTCCCCCGGCACAACTTGAGACTGTGTCCCCTTGTTCTGTTGCTGGTATATTCATATGCACAAGCACCAGCACCAAGGATTATGCCACTACCCAACTTCCTCTGCAGGGAATGCTAAGTTAAAAAAAAAAACAAAACAGTATAAAGAAAAGCATAACCTGCCTCTAAAAAAATAGTCACCCTACCTGAAATAAGGTATCTCCTACTAAGAAGCTCTTTTTTTCATAGTCATGTGTAACTTCAGAATAAAAGCCCACAATTAACCACCCCCCTGCCTAAATCCGTAACAGAAGCTCTGAACTCTCTGCTTTTCTTTAAAAAGGCAGAGACCAGCATCTATTTTAAATGACAGCACACATCTCACGTGCAAGTATTTATTATCAGTCACGAGGTAAACGTGATGTTGCCACTGTGCTTGGTAAATGACACATTCAGGTCGTGGACTGACTGATTCTGTGCACAAACAAGTCGGATCCATCGCTTTTTTGAGTTCAGGACTGCTGCTGCATGAGCAGCACTAAACAGAGAATACCACAAAACTGATCTCAGAGGCAGCTTAGGCTGAGAAGCAGCATGGCCTTTCTACCATAGTGGCTAAGCTTACTCTGTGCAAAGCCAGGAGCAGGACACCTTGGGCAAAATACATTCTTATGCTGGTGCTTGAGCCTCTTAGTGGCTACCAAGACCCTGAGCAATTCCAAGACTGCTGAAAAGGAGCCAGGGACAACCTTGAAATTTCTGCTTCTCCACCATGAGTAGAACAGACTTTCCCTAGGGCTCCAGGCTGCTTATCTGTAAGTGGGAAAAAGCCATTTAGTGGCTAAACTATTCCAATTTTCTGACTCTCCTAACTTAATGAACTGCCCATAAGCATCCTTGTGAAGATTTCCCTGACCAAACTGTGATCTGTGTTAGATAGTATTGTGATCTGTGTTACAGTATTGTCCTGCTCTGGCAGGGTGGGGGTTGGACTCCATGATCTCCTTGGGTCCCTTCCAACCCCTAATACCCTGTGATCCTGTGAATTAGAACCCCAAATTATCTAGCCTGTGTATAGTTTGTGGGCAGGGCTTTTTGGAAATAAAATAACTACATATTTTATAATTCCTGCCTTGTTAATTGCCCCAACTAAATCACAACCAAAAACTAGCATACTAGATCCTCGCATTCTTGCAAGCCAAATTTCAAAGAGGAGCAAAAAGACTTGGATCCATACTGGCAGAATTGACAGGAACAGCAGGAAATTAGGTCTGAGTTGTGCAGCTGCCAAGCAACAGCCCCTCTGCTCTGCCATCCCACTGCTATGCTGAGCTGTAAAGAGAAGGCACAAAACAAGGACAAGTCGCCCGGTCAAAGTCAAATCGTGCCCAAAAAAACCACAGAGAACTTGGATTAATTTTACACACTGTGAGGTTTGTATAAACTGCTATGAAAACAACAACATGAGGGGGAAATACTGAAAACCTGTAAAGTAGCTGTAGAACTCAAACAGAAAGTTAAAGAGTAATTTCCAAGTTGGAAAACTCTCAGCACAACAAACATCCCCTCCACAGTGGCTGGTCTCTTAAACCACCACCAAGAAGGACTTCTACCAGGCAAGGTTGTTAACTTGTGATTTATCAAAAAGACACTCCAGTAATTATTTATGCTTGAGTGCTGTACAGCTGGGAAGACCAGGCATAGATGCCTTAAAAGGATGAAAAACTAAGTTAAGCACGCCATGGAATCGGATAACCACAGTGGAAAAGCCTTAGAAAACATCTAACAGATATTCTCACCAAGAACTACTTTTCTGAATGTCCCTTATTGCTTTAGCAAATAGAATTTTAAATCATCAAAAGGAATTCTCAAGGACATCCTACACAGTTATGGCCAATTTGCCAGAATTTTGTTTCCCTTTTATTTCTAATACTTCTTAGAATGCAGTCAGCATCAGCCAACTTGATCTGAATGCTGAATCAAGTAAGGGTTCCACATGAAGGTTAAGAGACTCACATCCTGCTGAAAATTTTAGCTGAGGTCTTCACTACATTTGGCANCAACCTAGCACCCAGCCCTATCCAGTCAACTAGACCATGGCACTAAGTGCCTCAGCCAGGCTTTGCCTGAACACCCCCAGGGACGGTGACTCCACCACCTCCCTGGGCAGCCCATTCCAATGGCAAATCACTCTTCTCTGTGAAGAACCTCCTCCTAACTTCCAGCCTGTACTTCCCCCCGGCACAACTTGAGACTGTGTCCCCTTGTTCTGTCGCTGGTATATTCATATGCACAAGCACCAGCACCAAGGATTATGCCACTACCCAACTTCCTCTGCAGGGAATGCTAAGTTAAAAAAAAAAACAAAACAGTATAAAGAAAAGCATAACCTGCCTCTAAAAAAATAGTCACCCTACCTGAAATAAGGTATCTCCTACTAAGAAGCTCTTTTTTTCATAGTCATGTGTAACTTCAGAATAAAAGCCCACAATTAACCACCCCCCTGCCTAAATCCGTAACAGAAGCTCTGAACTCTCTGCTTTTCTTTAAAAAGGCAGAGACCAGCATCTATTTTAAATGACAGCACACATCTCACGTGCAAGTATTTATTATCAGTCACGAGGTAAACGTGATGTTGCCACTGTGCTTGGTAAATGACACATTCAGGTCGTGGACTGACTGATTCTGTGCACAAACAAGTCGGATCCATCGCTTTTTTGAGTTCAGGACTGCTGCTGCATGAGCAGCACTAAACAGAGAATACCACAAAACTGATCTCAGAGGCAGCTTAGGCTGAGAAGCAGCATGGCCTTTCTACCATAGTGGCTAAGCTTACTCTGTGCAAAGCCAGGAGCAGGACACCTTGGGCAAAATACATTCTTATGCTGGTGCTTGAGCCTCTTAATGGCTACCAAGACCCTGAGCAATTCCAAGACTGCTGAAAAGGAGCCAGGGACAACCTTGAAATTTCTGCTTCTCCACCATGAGTAGAACAGACCTTCCCTAGGGCTCCAGGCTGCTTATCTGTAAGTGGGAAAAAGCCATTTAGTGGCTAAACTATTCCAATTTTCTGACTCTCCTAACTTAATGAACTGCCCATAAGCATCCTTGTGAAGATTTCCCTGACCAAACTGTGATCTGTGTTAGATAGTATTGTGATCTGTGTTACAGTATTGTCCTGCTCTGGCAGGGTGGGGGTTGGACTCCATGATCTCCTTGGGTCCCTTCCAACCCCTAATACCCTGTGATCCTGTGAATTAGAACCCCAAATTATCTAGCCTGTGTATAGTTTGTGGGCAGGGCTTTTTGGAAATAAAATAACTACATATTTTATAATTCCTGCCTTGTTAATTGCCCCAACTAAATCACAACCAAAAACTAGCATACTAGATCCTCGCATTCTTGCAAGCCAAATTTCAAAGAGGAGCAAAAAGACTTGGATCCATACTGGCAGAATTGACAGGAACAGCAGGAAATTAGGTCTGAGTTGTGCAGCTGCCAAGCAACAGCCCCTCTGCTCTGCCATCCCACTGCTATGCTGAGCTGTAAAGAGAAGGCACAAAACAAGGACAAGTCGCCCGGTCAAAGTCAAATCGTGCCCAAAAAAACCACAGAGAACTTGGATTAATTTTACACACTGTGAGGTTTGTATAAACTGCTATGAAAACAACAACATGAGGGGGAAATACTGAAAACCTGTAAAGTAGCTGTAGAACTCAAACAGAAAGTTAAAGAGTAATTTCCAAGTTGGAAAACTCTCAGCACAACAAACATCCCCTCCACAGTGGCTGGTCTCTTAAACCACCACCAAGAAGGACTTCTACCAGGCAAGGTTGTTAACTTGTGATTTATCAAAAAGACACTCCAGTAATTATTTATGCTTGAGTGCTGTACAGCTGGGAAGACCAGGCATAGATGCCTTAAAAGGATGAAAAACTAAGTTAAGCACGCCATGGAATCGGATAACCACAGTGGAAAAGCCTTAGAAAACATCTAACAGATATTCTCACCAAGAACTACTTTTCTGAATGTCCCTTATTGCTTTAGCAAATAGAATTTTAAATCATCAAAAGGAATTCTCAAGGACATCCTACACAGTTATGGCCAATTTGCCAGAATTTTGTTTCCCTTTTATTTCTAATACTTCTTAGAATGCAGTCAGCATCAGCCAACTTGATCTGAATGCTGAATCAAGTAAGGGTTCCACATGAAGGTTAAGAGACTCACATCCTGCTGAAAATTTTAGCTGAGGTCTTCACTACATTTGGCAGCATGGTCAGTTTCAAATCACTGTTGGTCAATTGTCTGACTTGCTTTAAAGTTGGCCTAATAATACGGCAGCCAGAAGACTGCTTGGTAGTCAGCAGGCAGAGGATGTAGACAAAGCAATATGGGAAGTGAGCATACCTGCTACACTGTTTTTTTTCTGGTCTGTCCTCAACTTCAGGTGGCAGGGAAAAATTCACCTCTTCGCTTCTGGGTTTTTATCCAGCATCCATAATTACACACAGACTGATGCCAGGAGTTTTACCTGATAGCCTTGTTTTAGATCTGATGCTGTCAAGTTGCATGTTAAGCTTTTTAGTGGTGTGTTTTGCGAGAGAATTGAACTTTACAGAGAACCTTGAAACTTCTGTGATACTTTCATAGAAAATCTGAAGCAAAGGAAGATCTATGACTTCTACCTTGTCAAATCTTAATGTAATGTAATCTGGAAACATTAGTTAAGAGAAATAAAATTAGTATCAGTGCTCCAATCAATCTTTTCAGGCTCCCAACAACCTTAGACAACAAACCAGCGACCCCATGCAGTGCTGCCTGCAGGCTATTGGTACTACAAATAAACAGCTTTCCTAGATCAGATCTAGGGTTCACCTAATCCGTTACCTTCTGTCTGACAACAATCATCAGAGACTGATGAAAGAAGAGTTCAAACATAAGGAGGCAGCGATAACTCTCACAGCTTCCACATGTTTGTGCCTCAGAGATTTCCGTCACCCAAAACTGACCCCTTTTATTCAGTGGTTCCAGACTGATTTATCTTCTGTTCACTTAAATCATTGTTCTCTGAGCCTATTCAAGCTCTTACATCTGTGACATCACATGGCAAGGCAGTCCACAGCTCTACTACCCATGGTGAGAAGAGATACTTGGATTTGCTTTGAACCCACTCTTTCTAGTTTCCTTGGAGGCCCTCTTAGCTCTGCTGTCAGAAAGGCAGCCAGTGATTGACCTCAGCTCAATCTTCATGCTACTCACAGACATCACCCATATTCCCTGGGCTAAGTCTTTCCCAATCTTGTTACAAAAGTCTTTTCCTATCGTTGCTCAACTGTCACACTCCTCCCTCAGCTATAAGTTCACTTTTTATAGGAGATAAGAGCTGTACAAGGCACATTCAAGATGTGGTTCTGCAATGATATGGCTACATTCTGCATTTTGTTCCCTATTCCTTTCTTCAAAGTTTTAACATTCAGGTTTTTATTTTATATTCTATTCTAAAACACACAGAGAGGATATAAGATATTTTGATCGATAATTTTTCTGAATCACATTTTCTAGCATTTGTTTTTCATTTTAGATTTAGCCACAAATTCAGCCCCAGTTTCTGTCTTGAATTAAATGAAAAAATATTCTTGACTTCATTGCATTAAATAGAATAGAATAGAATAGAATAGAATAGACTAGAATAGAACAGAATAGAATAGAATAGAACAGAATCAATCAGGTTGGAAGAGACCTCCAAGATCATCCAGTCCAACCTATCACCCAGCCCTATCCAGCCAACCAAACCATGGCACTAAGTGCCCCATCCAGTCCTTTCCTGAACACCCCCAGGGACGGTGACTCCACCACCTCCCTGGGCAGCCCATTCCAAGGGCAAATCACCCTCTCTGTGAAGAACTTCCTCCTAAATAGGTCAGATGCCACCATCAAAAACCCATGTGCTGTTTTCATTTGTTGGGAGACAAAACAAGATATGTTTGGCATGATGTGCAGCTATTGCTTGCAGAGTTATTAGTCCACAAACTTCTTTTAATTGGAGAAGCCAACAGACTTGCGCAACAATTAACTGCGTGGGAAGTATCTGCTTCATTCCCAACGAGTTAATGTCTCACTGCCCTTACACAACACAGGTTAGCACTGAAATTTATGTTCTTTCCATGTTTTAGATCACTGCTGCTTAATGATAGTCTCTGGGCAGGGGTTGCAGATTTTAGACTGAAGAAGGCTCCGGTTCTTCCTTATTTTTAGACTACTAATAGTCTTGGCACTGAACACTTTGGCCAGCTGCAACAGCACCTGGGTTTATTTTAAGGTGTAATTTTAGATGGAAAGCTTTTTGAGTTGCTCACTCATTTAATGTGAACATAATCAATAAGTGAGTTATTCCAGGAGTGAGGAAAGCAAAGACTTGTACCCTCTCATTCTGCCTATTTCCCACAACAGTCCCAGTCCCATTATTTCTTCCAAGCAAAACTACTGCATTCATGACATCCAGGTTAGACTTAGGTGTGTGATGACAGGAGAACCAGGACCTAGGTCATTTGGGTAAACAGTGTTGCCAAATGGATGAGAGCTTTGCCCACCTTTCCTCAACTGGGGGGGTATTAATTAATTCATGTTCCTTTTCCTCCCAGTTGCAAGTTCTCACAACATTTATGAGCATAATTCTCTTTGAGACTTTTACTCCAAATTCAGTTCAATTGGGACAAAGGATTCAAACGTTACTGCTGTGCAGTCTGTCCTTCTCCACCTTATTTACTTAAAGAAAAAGGCTCAAAAGAAAAACAAATCTAGTATGATGTCGGAAAACACAAAAGAATTCAAGCACACCCCGGAATTTAGCATCAGTGCACTCCATCCATCTTTAAACACACGCCAAAACTCACCGTTCTTTCCTCATTTTCAAATGCTTCTCTTGCTTCTTCATAGCTACAGATTTCTTCTCTGCACTCATGTTCTATGTCACCTGGCTTTAATTCTTCCAGAAATGTGTTGGCTCTCGGGTATCTTTTTAACAAAGAATTGGCTTTGTCCTCTGTTAAGAATACTGATTAAGAAGAGAGACAACAAAGGTCACTTCTAAAACGGATCTCCAAAACCGCATGCTAAAATTGCCCAAAGAAGAAATGCTCTGGGCAGTAGCTTTTTTCAAAGTCTGCCCCTTTACTTATTATGATAAAAGGCCTTTCCTAATTTTGTTCACTATTATGAGTACCTGGGCCTACAATTTCAGCAGTTATTGCTACAACATCATAAATGCAATGGACCTCAACTTGGCATCACAGTCATTTATGCCTAACCAAGACTGAAGCCAGTGCCTGAGTAGAGCACTCGGGAGAGGCATGTGCTCATGCAACTTCTTAAACTAAGATGACACAGAACAAAGAACTCCTGCTTGTGAACATTCAAAAAGATATTTGCAACTGCCTGAGGGCATCACAGCCAGAATGCTCTGAAGTTCTGCATATAAATGTTTATGAGTATTACCCAGACACACACACCAAAACAGGCTGCATTTATCAAAGTTTTAAGTCTGTACGTTTTCTCAGGCCACTTTGAAACAGATCTGCTCCATTCACTCAACCACAAAATAGTTCCTCTTTTAGGGTGTGGGGGGAAGTAGCCTCTATTTTCTGGAATTGTATAGAAAACCTGACTTTAGTTGATGAATCAAATAAAATAACCCCAAAAGGCAAGCAATGTTTTCTGACACAAGCATTCTTTTTATGAATTGCTTGGTTTTCTGTTCAAGGAAAAAAGCTGGAAGCAATCTCATCTCTTCTAATGTTCCAACTTACCCTCAAACACCTTGACCCAATGATTTTCACAGTAATATATAGTAACTGGAACAGTCCAAAATCTAGCAAGCTGAATTACCCAGAATTGTAATGTGCAGTGAAGGATGTAGAAATTCTTCACGTACTTCAGATCAAGAAGCAAGAACATCAGGTCAGTGCAACGCTGCTCCCGGTCTCTCTCTGCCAGCTAACTACTCACTGCACTGCCATACCAACTGTCATAGAATCCATACCACTTTCACTGAATCCTTGAATGGTTTGGGGTTGGAAGGGGCCTTAAAGATCATCTATCTCCCAATCCCCTCTGCTATGGGCAGGGCCATTTTCCACTAGATCAGGCTGCTCAAAGCCCCATCCGGCAAGTGGCCCCGAACAATTCTACAGAGGGGAGGCATCCACAACCTCTCTGGGCAACCTGTTCCAGTGTCTCACCAACCTCACTGTCAAGAATTTCTTCCTAGTACCTAATCTAAATCTACCTTATTCCAGTTTGAAACCGTTAGCCCTCATCCTACAACAACACTCCCTGATAAAAAAAGTTCCTCTCCATCTTTGCTGTAGGTTCCCTTTAGGTGCAGGAAGGCTGCTATAACATCTCCCTGAAGCCTTCTCTCCTCCAAGCTGAAGAACCCCAGCCCTCTCAGCCTGTCTTCATAGGGGAGGTACTCGAATCCCCTGATCATCTTTGTGGCCCCGCTCAGGACTTGCTTGAGCAGGTCCTTGTCTTTATGTTGGGGCCCCCAGGGGTGGATGACCACTCCAGGAGGGTCTCATGGGAGCATAGTACAT
Source organism: Tricholaema leucomelas (assembly GCA_013400475.1). Classification (NCBI taxonomy): domain Eukaryota; kingdom Metazoa; phylum Chordata; class Aves; order Piciformes; family Lybiidae; genus Tricholaema lacrymosa; species Tricholaema leucomelas. The sequence continues at coordinate 502,946 of WAAF01014016.1, forward strand.
AGAGGAGAAGGATCACCTCTCTTGACCTGATGGCCACACTTCTCCTGACACAGCCCAGGATGTGTTCCCACACAATTTCTTGACCTATGCAATCGTTTCTGCATCAGTTAATTTACAGCTAGTCTAGGACTGCTGATATGTTACAAAGACAAGCTCTTACTGTCTGCTGAAGGACAGAGACAGCCTGGTCTAAGCACTGATTTATCTACAATTTTGTATGAATCAGTTCACTAGGTTTTTTCCTTTAATGTCTGATTTTGTATTTTAAAACAGGATGCCAGCAAGTCTACAAAGACAATGTTTTTGCTTTAGATAGAAGTGGTGGCTTTTCAGTAGTGAGGCTACCACCACAATTAGGCACATCTACTTTCATTTAGTCTCTGTGATATACTTTGTTACAAATCATCAGACAATTATCTTCATTTTGCAATGGACTGAATGAAGATTTGAAGATTAAACTCCAAACCTCCCATACTTTCAGCTGAATACCTGTGGTATGTACACACAGCACACACAGTATGCTATTCATGATATTGCCAGGGGTTGAGTGATACAACTCTGCAACTGCACCCATTGCAATTTTGATTTCCTAAAGCACTACAGGTGAGCACACAGGCATCTCCTACTGTGTAAATTTACTGACCAAATAACCTAGAAATTAACCTCCACAATCTCTTCAAAAAGGAAAGAAAATGTGATGGCTTTTTTCCAATTCACAATTGCCCTGACTCCCCTCCAGGCCTGAAGAACTTGGTCTCTTTCAACATGCCTCAGTGATCATGTAAATGTGATGAGCTGAAGGACTTGTTCATATCATGAAGTCAGTCACCGTGCAGCCTTGAGTGGGGATGGACTGTCAGTGCTGTACCTACTTCTCACAAACTCCTCCTCTGTGCATTCATGCAAGCTACAGCCCAGAGTCTCTTAACAGTGCCCATATGTGGAGTCACCCAAGAGTAGATAATGCACTATAAATCAAATTTCTCTTCATTCAGCAGATAAAACCTAAGGAATTTCACTTCACAGCTGGCATCCATCCCTTTTTTGCTAGCAATCTGAACTGAGAAAATGTCCTTCTTCTTTCACAGTACAGTTTGGAAAATACAGGGGAAAAAAAAAGCCTGTAGAGGAGAATCAGCCACACTCCATACTAGTTCTTAGTGTCTCTGAGAAATAATGATCCATGATTAGTTCAGACAAGAAATGGCTTTTGGCCCTGCAAGGCTAGATAAAAAAAAAAAAGGAGGCATATTAATTTGTTTCGATTTGGCATTTTTAAAGCTCTGCCACTCCTAGGGACTTTAAATCCTATTGGGAAATCAATAGACAGGTAGCAAGGAAACATAAAAATCTACACTGATCAGAGCAATCTTGACGGACGCTGACTGCAATACAGAATCAGTCATTGCCTGAAGAATCCTATACAAAGGGATAATGGAACTATATTGCTGAAACCACTTTGACTTCGTAGTATTCCAAGACCATCAGCATGTAGACATTCAGTTATAATTGTAGAGGAGCGTGCAAAAAAAGGCTTTGGGTTGGATGCCCACCTAACCAAGCTACAGCACGGCTAAATTCACAACAGCTGGTACTACAGAGCTGAAAATAATCAGAGAAGTATTGCAGGTGACAACACTGAGGTAACAAAGCAAGATAAAACTTAGTTTTCCACTTCAAGGGGTTTAACTAGCAAAGGTAAGGTAAAGGAAAAATAAAAGTTATGATTTTGGCATTATGTAAGATAGACACAGAAACAAATCACCTAAAGTGCCTTCCTCTCCTCCAGTTATTGTAGAATATAGATATACAGCTACCAAATTTAATGCTTTTAAAACCCTATTTATCTCTTCAGACATGCTTGTGTTCTGTGACTATAAAATCTTTGGCTTTTAGCAAGTTTTAATGCATTGGAAAACCACAAAGAAAATAATTCTGAAATCTTAGTTTCACTTACAGTTATTGAAGTGAGCAGTAATACAATCAGATCAATCTGTCACAAGCTCTCTTGAGAACCTCTGTGCTATTGTAATAGGAAACAGATACTCTAGCAAGGTGAAATTCAATCAGAATCAGAAAGAGACAGGCAAGGGCAAAGGAGGATAAATACATCTCAGCCTGCCAGCTGAAGCTGTCACAAGAAAAGAAAACAGGCTTCAGGTCTTTCGTGACAGAAGGAACAAGGAGAAGCAATGTGGGAAAAGTATTCTGAGACACAGAAATGTTGTGAAGCAAATCCCAGGGCATCCTGGACATAAAAACAGCTCTACGGAGAACATTTTTGAGGCTTCCCTTCTGGTTCCTTACCAACACCAAAGCAGATTTAAATGATCATTAATTACTAGAAATAAATATCTAATTTTAAATATGAAGCTGCAGCTACTGATACTTATCAGCCTCTCTGTAGGTGCTCTTAATTTTCATAGAATCATAGGATCATAGAATGGTTTAGGTTGGAAGGGACCCCAAGGATCATCCAGCTCCAACCCCCTGCCATAGGCAGGGACACCTCCCACTAGAGCAGGCTGCTCAAGGCCTCAATTTTGTTTGGCACAGGGCAAAAAGAAGGAAAAACTATTTGAGCACTTATTTATAAAGCTTAAAATGTTACTTCTGAGAATCTAGACTCACTAGGACAAGCTTAAGAACATTTAAAACTTAAGTACTTCAGGATGGGAATTAATTTATGAGGTCTTAATTTTGCAGACAGCTTTCAATGGTCCACAAATGAGTCTGTGATGATTATTATGTTCTGCACATAATACTTCTGTTGGAAGAGCAGTACAACTCCAGTTCAGTTTAATGTGGGCAAAAATCTGCCATCATAGAATCAACCTGGTTGGAAGAGACCTCCAAGATCATCCAGTCCAACCTAGCACCCAGCCCTAGCAAATCAACTAGACCATGGCACTAAGTGCCTCATCCAGTCTTTTCTTGAACACCTCCAGGGACAGTGACTCCACCACCTCCCTGGGCAGCCCATTCCAATGCCAATCACTCTCTCTGGGCAGAAGAGACCAACCCCCACCCGGCTACAACCTCACTTCAGGTAGTTGTAGAGAGCAATGAGGTCACCCCGAGCCTACTCTTCTCCAGGCTAAACACCCCCAGCTCCCTCAGCCTCTCCTCATAGGGTTTGTGTTCCAGGCCCTTCACCAGCCTTGTTGCCCTTCTCTGGACACGTTCCAGCACCTCAACATCTCTCTTGAATTGAGGAGCCCAGAACTGGACACAGCACTCAAGGTGTGGCCTGACCAGTGTCGAGTACAGGGGAAGAATAACCTCCCTCCTCCTACTGGCCACACTGTTCCTGATCCAGGCCAGGATGCCATTGGCTCTCTTGGCCACCTGGGCACACTGCTGGCTCATGTTCAGCTACTATCTACCAGTACTCCCAAGTCCCTTTCTTTCTGGCTGCTCTCCAGCCACTCTGTCCCCAGCCTGTATTGCTGCTTGGGGTTGTTGTGGCCAAAGTGTATGAACCCTGCACTTGGCCTTCTAAATCTCATCCCGTTGGCCTCTGCCCACCCATCCAGCCTGTCCAGGTCCCTCTGCAGGGCTCTCCTACCCTCCAACAGATCAACACCTGCTCCTAGCTTGGTATCATCTGCAAATTTAATTATGCTGGACTCAATCCCCTTGTTCAGTTCATCAATAATGATACTGATCAGGACTGGGCCCAGCACTGATCCCTGGGGACCACCACTAGTGACTGGCTGCCAATTGGATGTGGCAATCATACACAACACCAAACTGTATTCAGCAGCAGAGGACATTTCTGGTGCAAACTACTGGAGATTTTCAGTAGAGGACAGTTTTGGGGAGTGATAATGCTCACTTCATAAGGAATAATAAAGAAAGTGCACTCAGGACTAAGTTAACAAACTTACCACTATCCATGATGATTACCGTCCAGGCAGGGACCTTGCAAATATCAAGTCTGTAAAAAGAGGAAACATCTTGTTGAGTTTGTGAATTATGATGAACTTGTGAAGGTTCTCTTGATTCCCAAATACTGTTACATTATATCAATTGTTGCAAACCTCATGATCAAGATTAACTCCTTTTGAATTGTACTACTACTGCATGCAGACTAATTCCAGTAGTATAGTACTATCTGGGAAAAAAAGCGCTAACTCTTGAGAAATGATGAATGCTTTAACCTTTTCAAAGGTTTTCCCATTTAGAATATGTACAAAAATGCTGATATAAAATCAGAGGGTATGTTTAATTTTAGTTAAACAAATATACAGACTCTGTTTTACCTAATTGAACTTCAAAGGCATTGCATTCTCCACTGCAATTGTTTATATTTTATCTAAGCCTTAAATTCACTCTGCAGAGATCAAGCCAACTCATTATCTTTAGTTTATGGATCAGATTTTTTCAAATCAGAATGAACACCTACCAATTCACTCAAGAGTCTGCTACTGATCAAATACAGGATGCCTGCATAAAGTTCAAGGGCAGAACAAGACTTGCAGTTTGGCAAAGGAACTTGCAAAACATGAGATGTTCCCAACCTGCCCTGCAAGAACGTACATGTAGTTTATACCTTATCTTGGAAAGAGAAAACACAAGAGATGCTCTCAGTCAAGAAAGTGCCTGAAGCTTACTGCACCCACCAAGCAGAGAGCCAACCAGAACTGAAAGATGGTTTTCAGTTTCTTGGGAGTCTTTGTTAATATGGGAAAAGTTCAGAAAATAAAAGCTTTTGGCAAAGTAAGAGAAAGGTGCAATTGTCTAAACAAGGTGATAGAACTAATAAATTACTCCTAAAGGTCAGCACTAATTCTACTTCAGAGGCCACTGACACATTGACCCATCATACCATTCTAATGCCCTCACTCTCAGAAACCCAAAACCCCATAAACACACTTCTCTGTGTGAAAAAAGTGGTGTGTGTGTGCTCAAAGGCTGGCCATAACAACTGTAATAAACAAAGAAGGAAAGTTACCAATTAAAGCATGGACTGTCCTACACTACTTTGTCATGCAAAGGCAGGACTGCAGGACTTGCAAAGACTGCTGCCAAAATGAGTGGGGCTTCATAAAGATATCCTAGTTTGCCAACAGAATTGTAGGGCTGAGACTACTAGACATGTAGACATAGAGGAGAAAACTGATTTTAAAGCAAGTTCACCAAATCTCTGTGAAGACAAATAAATGTGAATAAACTGCAGACATTTCAACACTCTTAAATCTCACCGTGATAGTGTTTAGCTTTTTGTTCCTAAGAAATCAGAAGGCTTAAAAAAATTCTTCAGAATATATATACCTCTTTTAACAGGCTGAATTTCTACAGCATCCCCTCAAATAAGATTCACAGCAACAGAAGAGCAAAACCCACAAATGCTCACTTGCTCTGTTGAGTGGTACTAATACAGTGTATGAAATGCACCTTGCCTGGTTCCCTCTTTCTGATGGAAATGCTTTTCTTCATTAAATTTCAATTAGTCTTTAATATTTCACTCTCTCTTTTAACATCTAACTTGGATGTGAATTTTGAACAGCATGACAAAAAACCTGCTGCAGAACACACACATCCACACTCGGAGAGTCACGACTAGATGACCGCCTACTGGAAACCATGGCAGAAACAGGAGGGCTGATGTGCCCCTCCCCTGCTATGGGATGTTTTTCATCAGAAGTAAGAGTGTGACACAGCCTTGGCATGCAATTCTACCTCGGCACCTGGCTCCAGGTGCTTGGTACATCATGGTCTTTAGGAAGGAACACAAGAATACTGACATACACAGATTGGGAAATTGAGGATTGTAAATTGAGGCAACTGTACCATGAGATAGTGTCCAAAGTTTACTGAATCATCAGCAAACACAAATTACATTTCTCTTCACCCCTCCTTCATTTCAATAATGTACCCTGTTCTAGGAAACACCAAATCCAGCTTTACAGCAGGTGTGCTGCAGAAATTTCCTCAAGTTACATTAGATTCTTACAGCACTTACAAGATTCAGAGCTCCCTGGAGTTAAGTCTCTTTACCAACAAATATGTGTCCTTATGCTCCTCTGCCTTCTCTCTCTGCATCTTCCCAAACTTCTTCATTTCCAAGCTCACACAAAACATAGCTTCCTGCTATGACACCCAAATAACCACCAGGTCAAGCGGTTGATCGAGGGCACTGGCAATGGTTGCCCTGTCACCATGTGGACATTGCATTCACAGAAGAGATTCTGCCACTGCAGAGGAACCACTTAGGTCTTTGTTCTCTATTTAATTACCCCTTTCCCTACAGGGAAGAAGCTCAATTAAATTCTGGTCCTCTACTCTCTGACAGTCTTGGTTCAAATTGACTAAAGAGTTCAGAGGATGCTTAGAAGAAGGGTTCAAACACAGACAAGTACATAAGTCTTCCTTATTTTCATAAACTGGCTAATAAAAGTGAAGAGGGCTGGCAACATGACAGGAACATCTAGACTTGCTGCTGACTCATTTATTCCTCTACTCAGCTCCTTATTTAGTTTGCTGCTTTTAAGTCTCCATGAATGTTACTGAAAGCTATGATAGTTCTGTGGTGTCAGAGCAGTGTTTTTCACATATATGCACAAACACAAGACCAAAAAAACCCATACTTAGTATTTTAATAATTACTGGTGTTATGAGTGTTTCAGGAATCCCTCTTCCAACTATCTTCTATATATTATTCATTCCACACCCTCCAAGAGGTTATAAATTGTCTTAGATTTGCTTGCTGATAAAGTGACAATACAGTGGATAGCATGGATAGCATTATGGACAAGCTGAGTGTCAAATTCTGAGTTCAGTTGCAAGCTGACATACCTGACAAAGAAATTATCTTTTCTGCCTGCCTACTTGTCTGTCAACGTAATGGTAATAAACAAAATAAAACTGAAACAATCAACCATCCACTTCTAGGAGATAATACAGGAAATGCAATGAGTTCTAAGGACAACAGACAGCAAAGGAGACAGCCCAACAAAGCCCATGCTATGTACCAGCAACACTGCTCACTACCAAAGGGCTGTAGTATCATACTAGGGAGAAACATTTTGCACTGAAGTTTAAGGAATCAATCTTGAAGTAACAAAACAAGTTGTACACTTCTTTTCACAACTAACCCAAAGACTTTTTCCTCAGTCCTGAAAGTGCCCAACCCTTGTATCCACTATGTATAAACAGAAAGCATAAACTATTTTTACATACACTTCCAAAGGTGGTAATCAGATTCTAGCAGTACAACGTATCTCTTAAATTGGGAGGCTGACTCATTTCAGCATTAAAAGTTACTGGCTCAAGATAATATTTCTGCAAGATTTTATTGCACTTGTTAAGATAACCACACTTGGTTGGCAGGTACATCTCTTCTGGGTACCTATCCTGTCTGCAAGTTTAATGGAAAACTGTGTGCAGCACAGACCCTTAAAAGACAGAGGAGGAGCTGATGGAGGACACACATGAGCCAGCACTGTGCCCAGGTGGCCAAGAGAGCCAATGGCATCCTGGCCTGCATCAGGAATGGTGTGGCCAGCAGGAGCAGGGAGGTCATTCTGCCCCTGTACTCTGCACTGGTTAGACCACACCTTGAGTACTGTGTTCAGTTCTGGGCCCCTCAATTTAAGAAGGACATTGAGATGCTTGAATGTGTCCAGAGAAGGACAACGAGGCTGGTGAGAGGCCTCGAGCACAGCCCTATGAGGAGAGGCTGAGGGAGCTGGGATTGTTTAGCCTGGAGAGGAGGAGGCTCAGGGGAGACCTTATTGCTGTCTACAGCTACCTGAGGGGTGGTTGTGGCCAGGGGGAGGTTGCTCTCTTCTCTCAGGTGGCCAGCACCAGAACAAGAGGACACAGCCTCAAGCTATGCCAGGGGAAATTTAGGCTTGAGGTGAGGAGAAAGTTCTTCACTGAGAGAGTCATTGGCTACTGGAATGGGCTGCCCAGGGAGGTGGTGGAGTCACCGTCCCTGGAGCTGTTCAAGGCAGGATTGGACGTGGCACTTGGTGCCATGGTCTAGCCTTGAGCTCTGGGGTAACAGGTTGAACTTGATAACCTTGGAGGTCTCTTCCAACCTTGGTGATACTGTGATACAAGTCTAAACTGTCTTCACTCTTCTCACTCAGTGACTGTCATGTATTCCAGATAGACTGAACATCAATAACAAAGCAAGTCATTAAGGGATTACAAAAAAGTAGGAGTATAAAGTAGCTCCAATGTTTTCCCTCACTGTTTCTCACTTGCTGCATTAACTTAAGACACTGCAAGGCCATCATGCTGCTGTCACAGCTGTGGAGAGATGTGTGTTACGGTATACGGGTAGGGAAGAAGGAACTGACTTTTTTCATTCTGCAATATACAGCTGTTAATTTTACTCTTACTGTATTCTGTAAAATTAATGAGGCCACTGGGATCCTGTTTACATCCAGATGCCACAGAGAGCTACACAATTTTTTGAAGTTATAAATATTTCAGTTCTTCTGAAGCCTTTTTATGAAAGCAGGTACATTCAAGGGACAATGCTAACTAAAACATTAATAGATGTTCACTCTGAAAATAAACACTCTTTTTTAGTCTAGAGTCCCTAGCCAGGTACAGTACAACAACTGAAAGACTCCTGTGGGAGGCTTGCTTAGAAGAAAAATGAAAACAGGAAGTAATTGTACAGAGAGATGAGTACTGTGTGCAGTTCTGGAGCCCCCAGCACAAGAAGGACATGGAACTGCTGCAGCGGGTCCAGAGGAGGGCCACGAAGATGATCAGAGGGCTGCAGCAGCTCTGCTATGAGGACAGGCTGAGAGAGTTGGGGCTCTTCAGCCTGGAGAAGAGAAGGCTTCGAGGAGACCTTAGAGTGGCTTTCCAGTATCTGAAGGGAGCCTACAGAAAAGCTGGGGAGGGACTATTTACATGGTCTAGTAATGTTAGGACGAGGGGGAATGGGTTTAAACTGGAAGAGGGGAGATTCCGACTGGATGTTAGGAGGAAGTTCTTTACAGTGAGGGTGGTAAGACACTGGCACAGGTTGCCCAGGGAGGTTGTGGATGCTTCCTCCCTGGAGGCGTTTAAAGCCAGGCTGGATGAGGCCTTGAGCAGCCTGCTCTAGTGGGAGGGGTCCCTGCCTATGGCCGGGGGGTGGAGCTGGATGATCCTTGAGGTCCCTTCCAACCTAAACCATTCTATGGTTCTATGATTCTATGACAATTTTTGACTGCCGTTTATTCAAAATTAGTTAGCTGCCTACATATAAATCCTAGTTCCACCACACGAGTCTTGCATCTGTGGAAAAGACATTACAGAAGACTACAATTTTACTTAATACAACCTGATTCAAAGGAAGGTTTCCCAAGGAAAGCGTACAAAAGAATTTACATGGATTCAAGTGAAGAAATAACACTGATTTTTCTCTGTACAGGAAGTCCATAGCTTAAGGCTGTGGGAGAAATCTGTATTTACTAAGTTGGGTTTCCTTGTAACAGTAAGGTTTTCCAGGGAATTCAAGTGGCAATAGAGAGACGGAACACTTTGGAAATTACTGTATCAGTTGTCCCCAGTGCCTGCAGAGAGGCTGGACAAGATGACCTTTGAGGGCCCCTTCCAATCTGATGCATTCTGTGAATCTGTTAGTCTGCAACTGCAGCTGTAGAAGACTTCAGCTGCCTGACACTGAAGTCTAAGTTTCTGTCTCAGCTTCACCACACCACCTTTACTCAGTGTGTTTTGTTGTTTTAAACCTCTGGCAATATCCGGGCTGTTTATTCCCTGTTTATTTTCCAGGCAAGTTGCTATAAACTATCTCTTCTCTGCAACTCCTCCCTCCAAAACCAAACAAAACCAATCTTCTGATACACACATTTTGTAGGACACATCTGGGAGAAGAAGTAACAACACTCTCCCTTTGGTGAAGGAGAATTGTAGTGGGTTTCATTGTTTTAAAGTACACGGGGACCATCTGGGGCCAGTTCCTGGGAGGCATAACTGAACACTTATGTAACTATCTGTATTGAAACCAGAATTGCACAAATCCTCAGGAGACCATGCCTTTCTGAGCAGCCTACATAGCAGCATTTCAGACACCTCAGTCTTCTGCAAGCTACTGTGAAAAGATACTGCTTTAGGTTACGTAGTATCACACTGTGCTTTTGAGAATTTGAATTGGGAATATTAAACTTGATAATGCATTTCAATATTGACAGAGTATTAACTATTTCCTCTCTTCCTTTTACAAGTGGGAATGATGAAAACTTAAAGCTCTCACGGTACAAACTGTTTTTATCCTGATTTTGTTTGAGCAGAAAACTAATGATACTGTGTTACTTATCCAGTCTACTTTTTGTTCCACTTCCCCCCACCCCCAACACCTTTTAACTACATCTGACATGAAGATTTGTCTGTGCTACCTCAAGTTTTCCACAAAAATCCATGACCAAGAACAACACATCAAAACCATTCATATTCTCAGTGGCTTTTACCAATTGCAGCAGTATCTCAGGGAGAAGGGTGCTTTGGGCAGCTGCAAATTGTTGGGTAGCCAGAAAGCATACACCATGGTTAGCAACAGCCGCAGTCTGAACAGACTTCTGCAAGCTGGTAAGTCACAACAAGCTGAAGAGATGACAAAAGGAAAGAGTGTGGCCAATACATAAGGTGTCAGACTACTGCGGTGATTTGGGTTAGTGATTGGGTCACAAGAATAATAATGTTAGAGAATGGAGGAGAACTCAGATTAGTAAAGTAGGAAAGGGCAAAAGGTAACCAGACAGGAAAACAGCTTCATTATAGCTCTGGTGCTCACTGACCTAATTACTGTTTGAGTGTCAGCTTCCAAATCAAACTCAAGCTGTCAGCTGCTTTGGTATCTGTTCTAACCTGGGCTTCAATAGTTGTACTCTACCTGAAGCAAGTCCAGTGGTCATGAATAACAATCTCTAAGTGCTTTATGTTTATCTCTATCCATACTGTATTCACATTAGTCAGGAATGCACAGCACCAGAAGTGAATGAAAAGAACAAAACATTAACACAACAAAGAGATTGAGAATTTTACTTTGGGGTAACTCTGATTTGATTCCTGGAGCTAAACACTCTGTGGCAGTGGGATTGCAACAGTTGTGTTCAAAAGTGTATCTTCTGGTTTACTTTCATTCAAAAGCTGTTCAGTCTGAGTGCTTTGAAATGATTCTGGGCCAGAAACCAAAGTACACCAAGTGGTTACAACTGGTTTTGCTTCCAAAGTGTACTCCTAATCTGAACCAGAATGCTACTGTGGATACACCCCAACATATACTGGATGCCTACACTCAAAGCAGTATGAAGCTGTGAGGAAGGAAGCTCCAGAGAAATGATTCCTCAGCAAAGAATCAAAGGCTGTTATGGGGTGACAGTGACTATCTGGCAAAACTTTGACAAAAACAAAGGTCGTGGGAGGTTCTTCCTCGAGTGAAAAACAAACTAACAAACAAACAACTCCAACAAACCAAACACCCCCAGACCAATCAAACAAAAAACAAACTCCAAGAAATAAAAATCCTAACCGTTGTGAAAGACTTTTTTGAAGCAGTCTATGAACTTGATACAGCTGGAAATTAAATTCACAGGATACCACAGGGCTCAATCTAAGAGGTAAAAAACAGAAACACCAAAGTGATTGATCACAATTACCTTGGGGGGGAGGGAAGTGACTGCTTCATAAAATTTATTTTGCTCTTCTGTGATCAGACAAAGGTGAGACAAATGTTCTGCTCTGTACAGAAACTGCATTTAGCACTTGTAGGCCAATGTCTTGCACCTCACTCAATTTAGAAAAATTAGTCAGGAAACAATAAAAAGTACTTTCTTGGTGCTACAGTTAAGTTAGAGAAATGTGCAAACAAAGCCTCCTTTTCCAAATACTTATGTAACATCAGCATGTTTTAATACAAGTTTCCACTCTGCCTCTTTTCCCCTGAAGCAAGGCACATATGACAGCATTTCAGAGCATGCTTTAATGGGATTTTCCAGTCAACCAAAAACCAAATTGCCTAGAAGTGATGGAAGAGTCATGAATACATATTTCATCTTATTGAATTACATGGGAACTAGCAAAAAGATAATGAGGCACAACTCCTTTACAGATTTTTATGAAGTTTTCTGTCACACTGGAAAATTGCATAAAGAGTGCATAGAAAGGTGTACACCATCAGAACACCACTATTTGCCTCTCTCACAGCACCCATGCCCATTTCCCCTCACACCATATGAATGTCCACATACATTAAGACATGTGACATTATGAATGTCTTTTTTAGTGCACTGCACTTAATGCTTTCTAGGCAGGATTTGAATGAACCTACACACAAAGGTACACCAGCTGATTTTCTTATTTGTAGCAAAATATGATGTTTTGGTGTATCTCTGAAATGGAGTCAAGGAATTTCTCCTTCCTTCCTACCACTGCTACCCAACCTTCAATGAAGTTCAGAGCCTCCAACATGGACTGACGCAGTTCTATGCTCTGCAATAAAGCTTTGTATCTCTCCCTCCTCCTCTACTCCTTTGCTCTCAAAGGTGGCCATAGGGAGGAAGTATGAACTCCCCAGACTGTATCTGCCACTAAAGTCAATCTATTTGGCAAGTAGTTTTGCATCCCTCCTTAGTTACCTTGTGGTCTCAGCAACATAGATTACAACTAGCTTAATAAGAGTGAAATAAACTATCACTTTTTATTTCAAATGGATATCATTCTGTAAGAATTGCTAGAAATGCAAAAATGGAAACATCTGAATGTTAAGCTACTGCTTTTCATACATGTAAATTTAGAAATCTAGTTATCCCAAAACGGAGACCACTGTCTGAGGCACTCTTGTGTCCCCATAAGAAGAACACAGAACTGTTGGATCGAGCACAGAGGAGGGCCGCAAAGATGATCCAAGGGCTGAAGCATCTCTGCTATGAGGATAGGCTGAGAAAGCTGGGCTTGTTCACTCTAGAGAAGACTCCAGGGGAACCTTAGAGCTGCTTGAAGGAATCCTATCACAAGGATGTCTAGCAATAAGACAAGGGGGAGTGGTTTGAAGCTGAGGGAGAGTAGGTTTAGACTGGATCTTCAGAAAAGGCTCATCAGTATGAGGCTCATGGGACCTGCCCAAGGAGGTTGTGGATGCCTCCTCCCTAAGGGTGCTCAAGACCAGGTTGAATGAGGCCTCAAGCAGCCAAGTCTAGCTGAGAGATGTCCCTGCCCATGGCAGGGAGATTGGAGAAGATGATCTCTAAGGTCCCTTCCAACCTAAGCCATTCTAAGATTTCTTTGAAAAGGATGTTAGCAGTTTTTCCTAATTTGAGATCATTTCTCTTCAATAAAAGAGCTTTGTGTCTAACTCTGATTTCCTCAGGTCTCCTATTTCAACAGTCTTACTCATTTGTCCTTTCCAATCAAGGTAGTTTGCCTAAGAAAAGCACAATACTATAAAGGATGGAGGCATTCTGCACATAGTCACTTGAGAAATGACTGGAAGACAAATTAATATCTAATTAGGATTTGTCATTTATGAACAAGTAAATATCACAGTAAAGCTTTATGCCAGTCACATCTTATAACTGATCAACTCAACAGTGTCAACCCATAGGAAAAGAAGCTGTGTGAGTTCCAGCAGCCAGAAAACTACCACTACCAAGGCATACTTATAAAGTGTTTTCTACACTTCCAGCAGCTTGGAAACACTAGAGCAGCTCCCAAAACTGAAACAAGAATTCTGATGTCCTCCTACTCCTTACGAAGCAGCTCAGTACTTACTCCTTCTGCCAAAATAGGATGCACAAATATTTAACAGAAACAATTCAGCAGGATTTTAACTTTAGAAACAACTTTGTAAAGATTTAAGGCAAGAAAAATTGAAGTTCCTAACACTGATATGCCAAATTAGTGTTGCATTTGTGAGCAACCAACCACATTTGAAGATATCATTTATCTTAGTTATGACAAAAGCATACACAGAATTAAAGTGAATTCTTGAAAACCTCATTCACAACTGAAAGATCCTCTACAGAATCTAACACTTCTTTCAAAATTTAAAGGGTGTTCCCCTCCCACCCCCAAGAAGCTGTACTTCTACTCTACCACCCACAAAGTGTGAAGCCTGAGTCTTCTAATGCAAACAGAACCAGCACTGCTACTTTTAAAATATGGTAATACTCTTGTATTCATTTACATAGGTAATACATTGCAGAAGTCATTGTAGAACCTTCCTTGACATGCTGCCCACCAGCAGGTGCATCTCCACCTTTTGTATTTCTGGTGTAAATTACCTCCACAAAAAAATCCAAAGAACCGTAAAGCAGTCCAGGTTGGAAGTAACCTCAAAAGATCATCCAGTCCAAGCTTTCACAGGAATCAGAGTCTAGATGAGGCTATCTGCCACTCTGTCCAACTGCATCTTGAAAACCTCCATTGATGAGCACTTCACAATATCTCTGGAAAGGTTGTTCCTGTGAATGATTGCTCTCACTGTAAAAAATATCTTCTTTATATTGAGACAAAAACTTTGATCAAACCTTTGCCAAGAATTTCTAAGGAAATGTTGTATTGAAAGAGCTTTCATAGTTGCCTTTATAAGACAACTGCAGATCTGCTGAGATTGTAGTTGGGGATTCAGACATAGCTCATCATAAACAGCCTTCCCATAAAAAGATGAGTTTGTTCAACTTTCTTCTCACTTCCTATGTTTGACCCCAAGAGTTGTTCATCACATTCTTGGCCCTCTTAAAGGACTTCCTTGTGTCTTCCCCCTTGAACAGTTTGCTGCTGTTCTTCAAGGATGTCAGCAGAGAAAGATACTGATACGCTACTGCTTTACTTACAGTTTGAGTTAGCACTTAAATCAATCCCAGCTAAAGCTGCTGAGTAGGTAGCCCATGTTCCCTCACAGCCCACAGTCCCATTTCCTCCCTTGAGTCAACACAAGGTCCAGCCAGTGGCCCAGTGGAAAGCCTTTTGTGTATGTGTATACGTTTGTTTTAGTTTGACTGGTTTAATTTTAAAACAAATCAACTCCCAGGTTTAGCTGACTGCACAGCGTTAAGAGTGCTGTGCCAGCACAAGGGGAGCAGTCAAAATGCAAAACCTAGCAATGATTGAGGGGAAAAGCAAGAACTCTTGTTTTCAGGCAGCAGGACAAGCTTGGATCAATTAAGCTGCTTACAGATACTCAGCTCACCAGACTCAGCTGTGCCTTTATTTCCTTGCTGCCCACAGCTCTGATACCTAGCAGCACCAAACAGAGAATTGTACAGTGAGACTGTTTTGTATCTCATACTCAGAATTGCTCAGCAGTACTGAAATAAAATGCCATGGACTGTGCTAATTTCAGATGCCACAGGGAAAAATCTATATGAAGACAGGGAAGAGCGTTAGCTAATATTCTGGTTTTGAGACCTCATTTGACCCTTATTCATAGCCATGACAATTAAGACAGAAAGATGAACAGAAAGTTGCTTCTCCTCCCAGCTTTTTTTAACAAGTAGTTTGAGGAGTAATACTCTACAGAAAAAAAAACCCTGAAGAATACACACAAGGTCAGTAAACAGCATGTTAA
The DNA here is from genome assembly GCA_013400475.1 of Tricholaema leucomelas. NCBI lineage: Eukaryota > Metazoa > Chordata > Aves > Piciformes > Lybiidae > Tricholaema lacrymosa > Tricholaema leucomelas. The sequence goes on from WAAF01014016.1 coordinate 518,484, forward strand.
TAATTCTGGAGGTACAGGCAGGTGTAAAAGTTCATGTCTGATGAAACCACTATTTTTGAATTTTCCTGCATTCCCATAAACTGCCTTGCATCAGCAACCTAGCAAATTCACACTTGCTGAGCCAAAAAGGAATTGTTCTTCAACATCAAGTAGTAAACATTTAGAAATACAGCTAAATGTAATAAGTATTACACCGTTTAGACAGTTATATTGAATAGTTAATTTAGCGCTAGGGACTCAGTGAGGAATTGCTGTGAAGTGAACGTTGAAACCAGTCCACAGCATTCATTCTCATATCACAGGAAAAGAAAAAGTTCAGTGAAACAAGAACATCCAGAATTACAACAGTAAAGTATAACTTGGTGTAAAGAAACATACCCTAGAGTTCTGGCAAGCATAGAAATCCTGCAGTTTCAGGCAACAAAATGAATACCTCACTACGCTTAGGTTTTACTACTTAATCTACTCTAATACTACCTTTCACTACAGTCCCTATCTGGATTTTACTTATCACTTCATCTGACCACTGCTGGAGTAATAATACTGAGGCAGCCTCACCATCATGCTGAAACACTGGAAGTATGTTGAACAGACATCTTAAAACATGATATGCCAACTTCCAAAAGTCTTTTCAGAAGTGACATGAGAAGATCCATTCAAGTGCTTTACAAAGAACATTTCACTGAGCAGGTATACAGCATAAAATGTAAGTGATCCCAAACTTCCAAGATGCAATTGCAGGACAGCTTGTCTCTTCCTACGTAAAGAGATCTACTCAAAAAAAACCAAAAAGACCCAAATGAACCCAACACAGAACAGCATTCTCAGCCTGAAAACAGGCTTCTACTACTATACTGTCCACAAATCTTAACCCTGGATTCTAACACCAGGATGCTGCACTGTGCAAATGTTTCTTGTTTGATTTGACAAGTGTATTCCTGAAGAGAACAACAGATTAACTGCTACCCAAAGTTAAATATATTTAACAGTTATCTATTATTAAATAGCCTGAGATACGCATAAAATATCTTTCATCAAATGCCAAAACAAATGGTGTGATTTTGGATGATTATGCAACTACTTTAACTTCCAGTCTGAAATAGGCTTTGCTTTTGAAATGTAGCTATTTTAATAATGTTACTCACCTACTCTGATTAAAACACAGACCATCTGATAAACCAGTGCCATCAAAACTGTCAGCAACATGAAAACGAGTTAAGAGTATTTCAAGCCTCATACATGTGTATGAAATTGCACTTAACAAGTATCAGTAAATAAAGGTAAATAAGGAAAGGACTGAGTATTGTCAGATTAGATTTCAAAAGGTCAAACAGTTACAACATCTGAACTCAAACAAAAATAGCTGGCAGGAGCACAGGTATCAGACATTAGGTCATTTAATCTGCTCCCTTGCCAGTACTGTATTGTTCCCTAGTGCACGCTCTAAGTGCTTGTGTTTATAATGTGGGAGAGGAAGCAAGTGGCGGGGAGGTGGGGGGGGGAGGGGAGCATGCGTGTGAAAAAAAAGAACCCAAACCACAAAACATCAAAGCAACACAAGCCAGAGAATACCAGCATCCTGGAACCAGATCTGACAGGAATTCATGAAAGAGCAAGATGAAAAACAGGAGAAAAGTTGAGAATTACGCTAAGAAACTGAAAGCAAAAGGTCTTAAAAGGATGGTGCAAGAAAATAAACTTCTTGCCTATAGGGACATGGTGACATTTGTTGAGTGAATGGGAAGAAGTGAAGCACATAAACTTTATGTGATTATTATGAAAGAAGGAAGTAGAGAGGCAGAATGGCTTAGTTCTTTCCCTGCACACACACTGGGGTTAAACAGTACAGACCACATCTCTTGTTCCCCACTCACAAGAGTGTATGAGCTGTTTGTAAAAGCCAGGTAAGAGTCAAAAGCCAGATATATCTTTTTTCAACATGATTACTTCTGTGATGCACCTCACCAGCTAGACATGGAAACCGTTACTCTATCACAGGTGAGGGAGGTCACAGAGGTAGGTCGGACAAAATGATGGGAAAGAGGATTACAGGAGGAGGGAGCTGTTTAAAATGGTACGGCAAAAACTGTCCACAATACTGTGGTCTAAAATACATTAGCACTGCCCCGACAATTTTATCCCTGCTTTTGCCACATAAGTCATTCATAATTTTATGTAAATTACTTTAAAATGATGTTTTAATGTGGACATTAACCACATGGATTTTATTTTACAGGTGTCTCTCTCCCAAATCCTGAGTGGTTTGCAGAGATACACAATTTATTTGCACCTGTGCAGAACTTGACACACTGGTCCAAATAGCATTCACATTTGGTCCTTGCAGTTTTATCTTTCGCTCTTCATGTAGAATGGGAGGATGGTTATTACCTTGTTTAGGAGTTCTGTCAGGGGGAGATTTGTTGAGTATTGACATATTAAGACGATAAGACAATAGAAGACAAAAAGAAAAGTTACAATTCTATAGTCAAAATAGAACAAAATAGAATCAACCAGGTTGGAAGAGACCTCCAAGATCATCCAGTCCAACCTATCACCCAGCCCTATCCAGTCAACTAGACCATGGCACTAAGTGCCTCATCCAGGCTTTTCTTGAACACCCCCAGGGATGGTGACTCCACCACCTCCCTGGGCAGCCCATTCCAATGCCAATCACTCTCTCTGGGAAAAACTTCCTCCTAACATCCAGCCTACACTTCCCCTGGCACAACTTGAGGCTGTGTCCCCTTATCCTGTTGCTGGTTGCCTGGGAGAAGAGACCAACTCCCACCTGGCTACAGCCTCCCTTCAGGTAGTTGTAGGCAGCAATGAGGTCACCCCTGAGCCTCCTCTTCTCCAGGCTGAACATAGATTTGAGTCACATCCAGAAAATAAGTTTTGACATCACACAACTGAAGTAAGGCCAAAATACTTCAAATCTCTTGTATCTTGAGTATAACCAGATTTTTTATGCAACAAACTATGCTGTTATTTAAATAGAAAACTGATTCAATCTAGAAGTACAAAGCAGTTGAAGTAAAGCGATCTAGAAAATCTTCCATTCTCTTCTTCATTTGTGAGTGTCTCTGGAAATAACAGTATTAGTATGGTCACTCTAACTGCATACAACTCTAAACTTGTAACAAAAGAATCATAGAATGGTTTGGAATGGACTTCCAAAGGTTATCTAGTCGAACCCCCCTGCAGTAAGCAGGGGCATCCTCCACTAGATCAGGTTGCTCAGAGCCTTGTTGAGCCTGACCTTGGGTGTCATCAAGAATGGGGCCTCAATTACCTCCCTGGACAACCTGTTCCAGGTGACACCATGTTATCTCAATACTGACACATGCTATAACCAGACACAATACTTCGTCATCGGAGCTAATACATTGTCTTGCAGTATTAGCTGGATGCAAATTTCTGGAAGAACTTCTGTGTGAAAGAGCCAATCCATGTTTTGGCTGGGGATTTCCCAGTATTTCCTAATTCCAGGAAAATGGAGATATTCAGGAATTCTAGGATTTGTCCTAGCTGTTCCCAAACCCCAGAAATTTTCTTGCCTGAAAGAGGTTGAAGGTTGATATCTATTTCCATGTAGCCCTCACACACAATTGCCTATGTTGATTGGACAGGGATGGGTGATAGGTTGGACTGGATGATCTCGGAGGTCTCTTTCAACCTGTCTGATTCTGTGATCCTCTATCTTCTTATCTCACACCCTTGGTCCATCAAGAAATACTCTTGCAAACTCACTCTTAATGGTTATGTCAACTCAGACTCCCAGTCACCTCTTGCACTTGTAAAACCTCCCCCACAACCACTTTATCAATGGCACTCCCTCTGTTCAACACACCTCAGAATGCACAGCATTGCAGTTACACAACCCCTTTACACAGGTGTATGTGTTCCTACGTGTATACATACACAAAAAACCCTTATATATATATAAAGCACTCTCTCACCATGACACATCTTTTCCTGAGCTAGATTAAACATCCCCATGGCAGTGCAAAGTACCAGACCTACATACTAACTAGGTTCATCAGGAAAAAATGATTAAGAGGTTAATGTAAATTGGTGGGTAATCATGCCCTTTCACCCCACTGCTGGACAAACAAAGGTGCCAGTACAGGGAGAAGATGGTATAGAAGTTAGCAATGAGTAGCAAGGCAGCAGAAAAAGCACACTCAGTGTCTCGTTCAGTGACAGCATCAGCCTACAGTAAGTTTAAGGTGTTGATTTTAATCTAGAACACTGACATATGCATAAGTGTCTCTCTAGTCTCACCAAACTTATCTAGGACAGTAGGGTTGCACAAACATCTTTCAAGTGTCATCATACATTTATAGTTCTTTTTCCCCTTTAGTCAATGGCTCCATTCTTCTCTTTTCATCCCAACGAACTTAGCTTACTCTTTCACTCCTCAGCCAACGCAACATTCAATCCCATTTTAAACTGTGATTACACTGAGCCTCCCTGCACGCCTCTTGTTTCCCGTAGATATGAACAAATTGGTTCTTTACCAAGGTTAGGCCTAGCAGAGGTGTGTCAACCTCCTGGAGAACCAGGGTCATAGCCTCAAAACACCTACCCAGGTCAGCATCTTAAAAGCTTCAGGCAGAGTGACTGCCCTGGCTACTGCGAATCTAATACTGCCAGGCTCTTTAGTTGACCCTGCCAAAAGCAAAAGAAGTTTTAACAGCAGTACGAAAACTTTAGATGGTTGTGATTTTATTTTATGGTTTTGTTTTGGTAGTGGTGTTTTTTAAAACTTCAGAGAGAAATTTATTAGCTGTTTTAAAGAAAGATCATTAACCTCATTCAATAAAAAAGAAAGTTAGCAGGATTTTTCCTTTGTTAAATACAATCAAAACATCTTCTTCCCTGGCTTTGCTGGAAATGGCACAAACCCCTTGAGAAGAGTTTTACTGGGCGGCTCCGACAGCATCCGCCAGCCCGGACGCCAAAGCCCAGCGAGAGGAGGGGGGCGGCCGGGTACGTTTCTCTGTCCCCTCGGAGAGCCTCCCCATCGCCCCGCCGGAACTTGCCGGGCGTGCTCCCCATGGGACCCCCGCCTCACGTACACTCGCCCTGACCCGCCCGTTCACCCCCGGGTTCCCGACGAGCCCCTTCGCAGGTGGCCTCACTCCGGGAAGCCCCTTACCCCTAGAGTAGCCAGCGCCTGTGTCCGCCCGCACAGGTAAGCGAGGGAGCGCCTCCTGACCGCCAGTCCCAGCCCTCCCCCACACCGTGGCTGCTCCGCTCCCGGGACGGCATGGGCCGGCCGGTTCTCCGCCACCAGCCGCGCTGCGCGCCTCCGCCGGTCCACCCCGACAGACAAGGCAGGAGCCTCCTGAGCGGCAAGGCGCCGGCCGCGCTATTCCGCACTCACCGCTACAAACCGAAGTGAGGATCTGCTGGCAGACGATGTGCGGGCAGCGGAGGCGGCCGAGCGACGCCACCAACCCGCTGGCTACCCTCGAACTGTCCGACGTGCGCTCGGCGGAGCAGGCAACGCCACCGCGCATGCGCCGCGGGCGGCTCCCCGTGCCGGCCGCCAGGGGCCGCGAGCGGAGGTTGGCCCTGAGGCAGGACGAGAGCGGGGGTCACTACTGGGCACCAAAGGGGGTGCACGGCAGCCTCCTCTCTCCTTCGGCCGACGCCTTCTTTCGATCTGCCCTGGAGGCCAACGGGCTGGGCTCTTCCCTATCTCCGAATGATCTTTTCCTTGGAGGCCTCACCGCGGTCCCCAAGGTTGACTGTATGCCTACGCGACAGTTGTTCTTGTGGCAGGGAAAGTCACATTCCTCGTCACGTATGCCCTTGAGAGCTAAAACTGATACCAAAAGTTAACGATTCTTCCCTTCGTTGTGTTTGCAAGGATGGCCGCATGGAGCAGTGGGTCTTGTTTCCCAAAGGCCTGGGCCTTTGGGTGAGCTGGGCTCTCACACACCATCACCTCCCTGCTAGATACATTTCCAGAAGCCTGAAGTTCCACTTTAAAAGCCTTAAAGATGGGCTGGTTTTCCTTTTGGCCTCTTTTTTTTCAGCCTAGCATCGGTGCTACCCAACTTTTGATCATTCACGTGAAACTGATGCGTTTCTTAGCTTCGTTTTCATTTTGGATTTGTGACTGCTACTTTCATTTTTTCCCTCTGTGATTTTGAATGGATGCATTATGGAAAGAGAGTAAAGCTGCTGAGGAAATTCACAGTGAATTAATAATCCTCACTTGATTTCAAAGGTGGTGTTGTCAGTGGTTCAGTGGCCTGGTTATAAATGACTTTGGAATGATTCACAAAAAGAACAGCTTGGCTTGCTTAGAAGAGAGATTGAGGTCTAAATGGCGTGGAGCAGAAGATGCCATTTATTCTGTGAAAATGGAAGTGATGCTTTCCATATGCAGTGTTTTCTGAAGTTTACATTGCTTCTGCCTTCATATTCAATGCTCTGTGACTTCGGGATTTAGTGGATTACTATGAGGTATGCCACTACTTTTTGCTTTATGTTAACAGACAACTGGCAATCAAGAGAAAAAGGCATGAGGTAATAGTACCGTCACAGAGACATTAGGGAACAGAAAGATGAGCCACAGTTTGCAATAGTTCAGACATGTCTTAGTTGCTTTAGTGGATCCTGACCTATAATTAAAAGTTAAAGCTTTCACATATGTTAACTTAGACATGAAGTTAAGACCATCAGGCTTTAAACAACAAGAATTACATTGCTGTCTGCAACTACCTGAAGGGAGGCTGTAGCCTGGTGGGGGTTGGTCTCTTCTCCCAGACAACCAGCAATAGAGCAAGGGGACACAGTCTCAAGTTGTGCTGGGGGAGGTACAGGCTGGATGTTAGGAGGAAGTTCTTCACAGAGAGAGTGATTTGCCATTGGAATGGGCTGCCCAGGGAGGTGGTGGAGTCGCCATCCCTGGAGGTGTTCAAGAAAAGCCTAGATAGGGTGCTTAGTGCTATGGTCTAGTTGATTGGCTAGGGCTGGGTGATGGGTTGGACTGGATGATCTTGGAGGTCTCTTCCAACATGATTGATTCTATGATTAATATGTCTGACAGTAATTTAACAGCATTAGCTAGAAATTCAAAATCTTTGAATCAATGGCAAATAAAATACTTCTGCTCTTTGAAAGTTTGCTGAGACCTTGACAACAGTCATCAGTAAGTCCTGTATAAATTTCATGTCTAGCTGAATCAACTGGGGTTGCAATCAAGCTTAAGGAGTGAGAAAAAGATAAGGTAGTAAATAATCATTAATACTAGTATCATATGTGATGTACCTTTCCTAGTTCACAGTTTTCTCGGTTTCTGAGTCTTTTAAGTACTCTCCACTGGAGTTTTGTGTGGACTCTTCTAAACAAAATAGAATTTACAGAGGATAGTCTTTCCAGTATTGTTGAACTGATAGTCAAAATTACTCTGCAGAATTAGTTCCAGTTTGATATTAAAAAGTATTTCAATAAAGCCCTCAATCTTACCCATTCATTCATGTCTGTGAAGGACAAAATTAATATCATGAAAAAGAATGGTTCAACTAAACAGAAAATTTAATACCTACATAATTAGATTTTAATTTGCTGGATGCATTGACTTTTATAAACCTCTATAGGTCAAATGTCAAAGTTAAGAGGAGGAAAAAGGCTTTGAAAACTATAAAATTGCATTATGTCCCCCCATAATGCACCATTAGCAGTGTAATGCTCTTACATTGGGGCTGACAAGGCACAGACACACTGCACAAGCAAAGACTGTGCAGAGAGAAGAAAAGAAGAATGTTCCCAAGTAATTTGAATGTTTCTTTTTGTATTACATTTGTCACAGTAAGATTTATAAACCATGGATTCTTATATATGTAATGATAGTTTTTTACACTTTTTCCACATGGAAATGTTGTAAACCTATTTGTTGTCTTGAGAATGATCACCTTTCTAAGTGAGAGATACTTTCAGCCATCTGCAGAGACAAAAGAGATTATTCCTGAGTCATTTAGTTGCAAAAAATTACCTTGGGGTATGAGCAATTTTTATAAATTACAAAAGGCATTTTAGTTTGTCCTGAACACTAACCTATGCTGAGATGGTTTCATTACTGGAAGCACATAAAATTATTTTAGAATTACTCTAAATTGTCTCAGTTGCCCTTTGTCTGCAACCACAGCAAAATATTTGCTGAAGGAACAGCGACCTGTTAAGGGACTGCCCAAATTGCATGACACATATGGAGTGTGGATCATCCTGGCTGTCTCCTAAGACCCAAGCAGAGACAGCCCTCTCTCCTCATTTTGACCTCTACTATCTGAAGTGGCAGGAGCTCTTCTGGGTCCTTCTTCCTGTCCTTGCCCCATAGTTGGTTGTAACCTGGAAACTGTTTAGCAGATTGCTGTTGTTAGAGGTAATGAAAGGGGAAAGGCACCCACTCAAGCAGAGGGTTGGCCAGAGGCTGCTGCAGCACATAAAGTATGTTGAGAATGTGTGTGGCTGATTTGGATTTGACTTGTGATCCCAACAATGCCAAGGCTGTCCCATTTTGAATCTAGAGTTTAACGTTGTCTTAGAATCACAGAATCAACCAGGTTGGAAGAGACCTCCAAGATCATCCAGTCCAACCTAGCACCCAGCCCTATCCAATCAACTAGACCATGGCACTAAGTGCCTCATCCAGTCTTTCTTGAACACCTCCAGGGACGGTGACTCCACCACCTCCCTGGGCAGCCCATTCCAATGCCAATCTCTCTCTCTCTGGCAAGAACTTCCTCCTAACATCCAGCCTATACTTCCCCTGCCACAACTTGAGACTGTGTCCCCTTGTTCTGTTGCTGATTGCCTGGGAGAAGAGACCAACCCCTACCTGGCTACAACCTCCCTTCAGGTAGTTGTAGACAGCAATGGGCTCACCTCTGAGCCTCCTCTTGACACCTGATTCTAATGTCATGATGCCTACTGACAAAGTGCTTTCCAGGGGTGACCATTCTCTTAGTCTCATAAACCAAGGTATCAGCCTGATTTCTTCGAAATACATAGTAGGCAGAATGGAAAGCTGACCCTCCTTAATTATGAGGTTAGAGGTGAGCTCTAATGTCCACACAACCCCCTGAAATTTATTTGTTTCAACTGCCCAGCTTGTCCACGCACCTCTAGCATCCCCTCATGAGCATATTTCAGATCTCTGAAAGTCTGAAAACAGAAGGTATACAGTACATGATATGAAGAAAAGAGTAGGAGAAATCAAAGGTATACATGTAGCTAAGACCTGAGAAAGCACCAGATATTTTTCAGCAAAAAAGGGACCTGTTGCTACTACCTTCTAAAATATCTGTGGGAGGGGGCTGTTCAGCAGCTTGTGTGGACACTCAGATTCATTAGGAGACAGGCAAACTGAAAGAAAGCATAGCAGGATTGCAGTTACTGTGGTGGAATGCTCTTTGAAGTGTAGCAGACAGCAAAATAAAAATAGCTTTGGCAGGTCTTTATCAAAGACAGCTCATCAGGATAGGTAAACAGAGACGCAAAATCTGACTCACAAACTTGCAGAAGAAAAAAGAAGTTCTGAAAATTGATAAATTAATCTTTAAGGAATGAAGGAAACCCTCAGCCAGGTACAAGCTACGTGGATGCCTGGAATTCAACAATCTCCTTGCAGTTTAGGTGGACAATGCAGCTAAGCACACACCATTGTAGGTTAAGTCTCCAAGAATCCTATTTTGCATCTGTCTTTCTTCAGAAGACAGAGTTTTCCTGTATGAATTGAGGAATGGTTGCCACATGTCGTTTGAATATGTAGTATTAGACCATATTTGTTTAACGTAATAGCGTGTGGCTGGGAATTAACCGGGAAAAGCAACAGATGAAAAATTACTTTATAAGAGCTGGGAGACAATATTTAACTTAGTAATTCTGCAGTACTTTCTTCCTTGATTCCAGACACATTACACTGTTTGTTTGTGAGGGCTCAGAGCCAAAAGCTCAAAAGGGCAACAAAAAAAAGTTAAAAAGGAGTTGGTGGACAGAAGACAAGAAATGTCACAATCACATTGGAAGAAAGCAAACTGTCACTGAGCATAGCTGAAGGAAGTAGAGGCATAAAAGCAGACCAGTCCTTAAGTAGAGCTTATTGGGGAATGTTGCAGTTATACAGATTTTATCCTCAGTAATTAATCCAATTTTTAAAGGATATGACTTGATAACATTTAAATTGAGAGAGGTGGCTTTGTTCCAGGGTGGAATATCTAGACAGAAAAAGGCCCTTTAGTATGGCTAATAGATTTGCCATATAGGATTTTTGAAATGAAAATCCCTGCTTTTCTGCCTCCTATACATTAGATGGGAAAACATTTGGGTCCCACTTCTTGGAGATCATCATATGAATATTTCAGTATTCACCAGAAAATCAGTAGTATGGATCTTAACTTCCTTTTGTTTCATGACTCAGTTTTCATGAGTCTCAACCCTCGGTTTCTTCCCATTCATCTTCCATTTTGGTATAGAAATGGTTTTTTTTACTTTTTATGTTTTATCTGCTTTCATCCCTTAAGAGCAAGTAGTCATGTTATGTTAAAAAGATTGTCATAGAATCATACAATTGCCATAGGCCACTACACAATTACTTCTAACTCCAGGGTACCTTCAGGACTTCCACTTCTAAATCCTGGAAAGAGATATAAAAGTGAGAATACAGCCAGATCTTTCTGGGGTGAAATTATTATTAATATTATTATGCAGCCAAGGAGAAGGACAAGAACAAGAATTCCAGATAAAGGGATGTGAAAGTCTCAATAGAAGAACTGACAAGACTTATAAAAAAATGGAAGGAAGCAGAGTTGTGGCAATTATAGTAACTATGGTACTATAGAATAGAATAGCATTCCAACCAGGTTGGAAGAGACCTCCAAGATCATCCAGTCCAACCTAGCACCCAGCCCTAGCCAGTCAACTAGACCATAGCACTAAGTGCCTCATCCAGTCTTTTCTTGAACACCTCCAGGGGTGGCGACTCTACCACCTTCCTGGTCAGCCCATTCCAATGCCAGTCACTCTCTCTGGGGAGAACTTCCTCACAACATCCAGCCTATACTTCCCTCAGCACAACTTGAGACTGTGTCCCCTTGTCCTGTTGCTGTTTGACTGGCAGAAGAGACCAACCCCCACCTGGCTACAACCTCCCTTCAGGTAGTTGTAGACAGCAATGAGGTCACCCCTGAGCCTCCTCTTCTCCAGGCTAAACACCCCCAGCTCCCTCAGCCTCTCCTCATAGGGTTTGTGTTCCAGGCCCTTCACCGGCCTTGTTGCCCTTCTCTGGACACGTTCCAGCACCTCAACTTCTCTCTTGAATTGAGGAGTACAGACTCTATAAATTTAGCACAGCATACACATATAAAGAAAATATGCCTTTACAAAGTATTTTTTTAGTGTGCATAATATGATACAAGTAAGGATACTTTTAAACAAGAACTTCCTTGAAACAAGCAAAGAGGAAATATATAAAGTATCATTTACTGCTAAAATTAGTGCAGATTTATTATGAATGCTGTCTTTCAAGCTCACACATTAAATTTTCCTGTTTATGGTCTGATTTGTGTTTGCACAGCTAAATTGTACCTTGCAGTAGAGCATTTCTCTGTATGTCACACTTTCACATAAATGAAACTGCTTTGTTCTCTCTCTGTCATCAAACAAAGCAAACAAAAGTAAACCCCAGAGGTTTCTAAAGTGCTATGTCAGACACATCAAATGTCCTCATTGCTCACCACTTCCTGCTCCACGACTTACTCTCCTCTCCTGACAAACGACAACTGTCAACAGTGATGGTGCTAGTCTGATAGTGATAGAACAACACTTCTCCTTTTATCCTGAGTCTTATTTCACTGTTTAGTTTTGGAACTTCTGGTGGCACAAAGAAGCAGTAAGTGCTGTGGGGAATGTGTACAACAATTTCCAGCGTATTCAGCCATTTCTCCCCTACATTCTCTCTGCCTTGAGCTCTTGGACTGGAGCAGCATTCCTCTCAGCCGTGTAGAGCTAGATTAGTGTCTCTTTAGGGACCATTAAAGTTGCCTCTTAATCAGGCAGGGGAGTCAGTCTGTAATGGCAGCATGGATTGATGAGTCAATTCAAGAGAGATGTTGAGGTGCTGGAACGTGTCCAGAGAAGGGCAACAAGGCTGGTGAAGGGCCTGGAACACAAACCCTATGAGGAGAGGCTGAGGGAGCTGGGGTTGTTTAGCCTGGAGAAGAGGAGGCTCAGGGGTGACCTCCTTGCTGTCTACAACTACCTGAAGGGAAATTGTAGCCAGGTGGGGGTTGGTCTCTTCTGCCAGTCAACCAGCAACAAAACAAGGGGACACAGCCTCAAGTTGTGCCAGGGGAGGTCTAGGCTGGATGTTGTGAGGAAGTTCTCCCCAGAGAGAGTGATTGGCATTGGAATGGGCTGCCCAGGGAGATGGTGGTGTCACCGTCCCTGGAGGTGTTCAAGAAAAGCTGGGATGAAGCACTTAGTGCCATGGTCTAGTTGACTGGCTAGGGCTGGGTGCTAGGTTGGACTGGATGATCTTGGAGGTCTCTTCCAACCTGGTTGATTCTATTCTCATTCTATTCTCAAAGAGCTGAGCATGTTGCCTCATAACAACCCCTAACCCTGCCTTTGCACTGGAGCACTGCCTTGCAAAATCTTCACATCAGCAGACAGGCTTCACTAAACTGTTGCTTGCTGCATTGTTTGAATTTACATCACACAAGTATCACCGTGTAATACATTAACTCCATTCAAATATTTGAGGTTTTTTTTTTTTATAATCCTTTATTATTCCAGCACAGCCATACTGGAATGTTCTGTGTTCTGAATGACTGGTCACTCACATCTAAATGGCTTTGTGCTTTCAGAAATTAATTTAAGATTTGCTACACTCGCTTCCCAAACACTGTCAGGATTTGATGTCTGTTCTCGTTGTGTTGTGAATTGTTTAGAAAGCACCATTTTGCATCTGTGAAGGTACTCACCTGAATTGCTGTAGATCACACGAGTGTGCTATTGATCAAAGGCGAATATTACAAAGTAATTGCAAGTGTATTTCTGCTCTATACCTTGCAGTAAGGAGAGCAGGCTGCATGCAAGTATTATACCATTGTTTTTCTAGTTTATTTCAGCTGCTTGGTGACTTCCAGTTGACTTATGGATGTGTCAGCATTATTTTTTGGATGCTAAGCATTTGTATCTCTCAGAATTCTTCCATGATGGTGAAGCATAAAGGGAAATATTTACAATCAAATCAGGTGATTTAGCTGTGCAAGTCTTCTCTGCACAACAGCAACTACAAAACCCCCAGCACTGTCTGACATGGGTCTGCAAGTTCCCTAGAACTGATGGTCATGTGCTCAAATCACTACTGGGACAACAAAATAAACAACTTTCTAGTCAGAGCTTCTTATTCTTGCTGGATAAGGATGTGAGAATATTCAGACTAACATCCTGGAAGAAAAACAAGTAGATGATGAGATAATAACCATTCTTAAAAGAGAGTCTGACAACTGGACATGAGGAGGAAGTTCTTCAGCATGAGAGTGGTGAGACCCTGGAATGGGTTGCCCAGGGAGGCGGTTGAGGCCTCATCCCTGGAGGTGTTTAAGGCCAGGCTGGATGAGGCTCTGGCCAGCCTGATCTAGGGTAGGGTGTTCCTGCCCATGGCAGGGCAGTTTGAACTAGATGATCATTTGTGGTCTCTTCCAACCCTGACTGATTCTATGAACTGTTACAAAAATTCCAATCCCCATGATATCTTTGTAAATAAGTGATTTTGAGTTCATATTGTGGATTCAGAATCTAGCCTGTGAGCCTGAAGTAGTTTTCTGCACCTTTAAGAAGACAGGAAGAATCGGAACTAGATGAGTGGCTTTTTATTTTATAACACCATGCAAAGGTTTTAGAAGTCCATTTGATATAAAAAATACATAAGGAGCTATGTTCAAGAGGGCTGCTCTATCAATCTCAGCATCCCTGTAACGTCACAAGCAACTCACATTTCTTTTCTGTGGTTTGTAGTGGCTCTCCAGAACATGTAGGCAAAATTGCATCCTTGCAATGCATTTCTTTTCCTTCGTTTGCTGTCTGTGATACATATTGGATACACACATTTAGTGACAAGATGACCATAAAAAAAGGAGCAAGTATCCTAAGTACAAAGTCCTACATAAATGACTGGAAAGAGACCTATTTAACACTTTATTACTTCATGCTGTTGGAATTCTACTGACATGATCTTATAAGATACAGTACTACTTGCCTTCTGATGGCTAACAAAAGTCTAAGGACAAATACATTTGTTCTGCACAGTCTTGTCAAGTACATAAGTCTTGAAGTCACCCACAAAACAGTGGTGACAAAATCCTCTGTTGTGCTATAATTCTGCTAAATGAGAGACCTTATTTAGAAAACCTCACTTTGTTTCTGAGTAGAATAATAGATCTTTTGACGTGACTGACTGGTACACCAGATGGGTGTCTTGCCCTTCAGAGGGACCTTGGTAGGCTAGAGGGGTGGGCCAATGTCCAACACAAGTCTCATGTGCTTGAACAAAAGGAAGTAACAAGGCCTGCCTCTGAGGAGGAAAATCACTGTACAACCAAATTCCTGTAAAGCATCTTTTCAGAAGAGGACCCTTGTGAGGGTCCTGATAAATGCCAAACTGATGAGTGCCACCATGCTAGCAGTGGGTGGTATGAGGGATAGAAAACTCTCCCAGAGATCACCTGGCCTAGAACAGAAACCACTGATGAAGCTTCTTGAAGCTCTTCCTTGCCTCCCTGTGGCTTTCTTTACCACCATCATCTCTGAACTGCTCTTGGTGAAGCGCTGCAGGCACTCTTGGCCCTGACATCTAAATTTTGCCCACATTGGACTCGCTCTCCAGTTTAAATTAGCAATTTTTTTCACAGCTATCCATGGCTAACCAAACTGATTTGCTGAAAAGGAGCAATGTTAGTGTTGGAAAAGGCAAGCAGAGGACGTCCTGGTGAGGTGCTAACTCATGTCAATGAGCAAGTGTGTAGTGAATGAGAGGCTTTCAGCTGACAGCACCCAAGCCAGCATAAAATCACAACATTTGAGCTTTTGTATCAGCATGAGTGATGTAATCATCTGCCTTTGGCTCTGAGGCTTATTCTTAGCACTGCAAAGAGCAAGTGACTTGCATGTGTTCCTTCACAGTTTGTTTTGAAATGTCTTAACTATAGTTTCTGGATATCTGAGGAAATTGTAGGATGACACTGGAGGATTGTTGCTGTAATGCCAGCTTGTTTCTACATAGCTAACCGCTGTAGTAGTAAATAATTGATTTGTGAGCAGGAGAAGTAGATTAAAACTTCAAGCTAACGACCTACTTTTTGGTAAAGATGCACACCCTTCTCATGTTTTTTCCCTAACTTTGTAATATCCAGCAACTCTGGGGAAGGTTCTAGTCTGTTTTTGTAAGTCATAAGCATGCTGAAGCTGGATCTAATGGTGAGAGCTACAAGCCATGTTGATAAGCATTCCACAGTGTGCATCTCCCTCATTGACAGAAAAGTGCTAGGAAACCATGTTAATAATATCATGAGCTCTTAAAGAGGAGAAAAGGGAAAAGAGAAATAAGAAACCATGTCAGATGAGCAAAGATGAGTATGAAAAAATGGTGTGAGTGTGAGGGTTACAAAACACCAAAATGCACACAGAATGCAAACAACAAAAAGGGTAATAAGAAGTCATTCTATATCCATGTTAACATCTGGAAAGAACAACCCCATGTTTCAGTACAGGTTTAGGGGCTGACCTGCTTGTGGGCAGCTCTGGGAGAAAAGAGCAGATTCTTCCTGCCTTCAGCTAAGAAAAAATAAAAGCTGGTAGTTCATATGGAAATAATTATCACCCAGATTTCCCTCATTTCTTTCTCAGCAAACAACAGAATTCCACCTACTTATGCCAACAGATGCATTTCAATATTGGGAGAGGCTGGAAAATCCTTAGTGTTTTATCTTTCCCTTCCCCTCCCTCCCCNTTTTGTCTCTGTTATTAAAAGGAATGCTGACCTACATCTGACTGGCAAATTGAAATTCCTGGTGTCTTGCCTGTGGAGAGCCTGGCTACATGAACAGTGCCTTAGAAAGATGACAGGTACGCCTGTTGGAAGAGAGGGCTTTCAAGTTAATTGAAGACAGCCTCATCAGTCTAAGGCCACTGCATGTTGTAGTGAGGTATTAAGGACGAGGGAAGAGCAGAGGTGTGTGATAAAACATGTATTATGTCGTTAGCCATTGCTGTGCACAGCCCTGATGAATTAGCCAGTTAACTTTATGAACGCTTCTGTGAGCAGCACACTGTATTCTGCAGTGGAGGCTTTCTGTCTCTTGGCTCTGAGCTTCCCTGAACAGTTTCCTGCCAAGAAATGGGAGCATCTAGAGCATTCCCACCAGCAGCCTTCAAAAGAGCAGCAGCGTTTTCCCAGCTCTTTGCTGTTACATATCATTCCCTCAGTGCAACTTTGCTGGTTTACTGTTGCACTTTTCTTAGCTGTTGCAATGCCAACTAAAACTCATTTCCATAAACACTCGGTGGCAGTTTTGTACAAGCACATTTTGTTTTGCTTCCAGCCCTCTAGCACTATGTACATCGTCAGCTTTTACATTCCAGCTGTGGAGTGGCCCTTTCAAAGCTCGGGGCTAGGAAAATATGGAACTTTGATGACAAAAAGTGAGGTATTATCACGCTTTGCAAATGTGTTCATTATAGCAGCCCTGTGGAGAAGTATCTGGGAGTCCTGGTGGGCAAGAAGCTATCCCTGGGCCAGCAATGTGCCCTTGTGACCAAGAAGGCCAATGGGATTGTAGAGTGCATTAAGAAGAGTTTGGCCAGCAGATCGAGGGAGGTTTTCCTCCCCCGCCCTGCTCTGCCCTGGTGGAACCTCACCTGGAACATTATATTCAGTTTTGGGATTCCCAGTTCAGGAAGGTCAGGGCTCTACTTGCAAGAGTCCAACGGGGGGCTATGAAGATGATTAAGGGGCTGGAGCACTGCCCTGGTAGGAGAGACTGAGGGACCACCTGGGGCTTCTTATTCTGGTGAAGAGAAAGCTTAGAGGAGATCTAATGAATGTTTATAAATATCTGAGGTCTGGGGGTCAAGAGGGAGGGGACAAACTCTTCTCAGTTGCACTCTGTAATAGGACAAGGGGCAACGGATGTAAACTACAGCACAGGAAGTTCCACCTCAATATGAGGAAGAACTTCTTTACTCTAAGAGTCATGCAGCACCGGAGTAGGCTCCCCAGAGAGGTTATGGAGTCTTCTTCTCTGGAGACTTTCAAGACCCATCTAGTTGCATTCCTGTGTGATCTACACTAGATTCTATGGTCCTGCTCTGGCAGGGGGGTTGGACTGGATGATCTCCAGAGGTCCTTTCCAACTCCTAATATTCTGTGATCCTCTGAATTGTTGTTTTCCCAAGGAAGAATGCCATGAAATGTGTACTGTCATACCATCAGTCACAGTGTCCACACTTAATAGCTAAGGAGACAGAAGTAAGGCTTTTAAGAGGAAAACAATTTAAACTAGTGTGTCAGTGTGATGGTTTGGGTATCCCCCGCCCCCCCCCTCCCACTTTAGAAATCACCCAGACTAGACTCAGTCGGCTCTGGAAATTTGAATGAAGCTTATATTTACAGCTGGCACAATTTACAAGCAGATATTTACAGTATATACAGTTATAGACAGAAATATACAAGGTTAAAAGGTAATACAGACACAACTCCCCTCCCAGAAACCTGAGTCCCCAGGAGGGACTCTCAACCACNAGAACAAAATTGTATTTTTTCCTCTTGATACTTGTGATTTTGCCAAATTCATGATATCAATGTGAAGATTGTTTTTATTCAACAGAGTAGTTTTTGCTAACCCAATACTTTGAATGCCCTTGAAATCCAGTTTTAAATGGTGAATGATCAATAAAATGTGTAGCAGCTTTCCATTATAGGATTTGTTTAAAAACTCAGAATCAGGCCAAATAAGCAGACATTTGAGTGGTTCTATAGTTGCTTTTATGCTACATTATGCTCAATTTTCCAGCAATAATGTGACATCTGGGGACAAATTCAGATTTGGCTGGAAAATAAGCATTTTTGTTTAGTGGTCTGAAGTCATGGATTTTTTTTTGGATCTCTATTAAGCATACAGATATTGTAAAAATATCTGCATTGTAAAAATATCTGATTTAGTGCTCAAATTTCCTGTTAAAAATAACTCTTATTCCTGTTGTGTTGTACTGCTTTCCAGCTGATTCTGATTATGAAGTATTTAAAATACACAGATAGAAAGTAATTTGTTTTGCACTGAATAGTGATTTGAAGACAGTGAATTTGTTCTTCAGTTTGAGTCTTGCCAAATATAAGACATTCATGAGGACATTTGTGTTAGCTGTTTAAGATAATACAAAAGAACTTTGATTTCTTCTAGGAACTCTGTATAAGTGTATACTATAGTTTAATTTGGCTAATGATTTCAGTTCAAGTCATGTAGATAATTAGTTCTTAAAACTATCAGGTTAAAATTCATATTGCTTAAGAACAAATGTCTTTGTTAAAGATGCTTCTAGAGTTATTGCCATGCAAGATGTTAATAGTTTTCTTCCATTACTTATCCTTACATTCACTGTATGCCATGGAAGAATATAAAGCAAATGATTGGTTTTGTCTCAGCTTAAACTTTATGCATATAACCCCCATCCAAAAAAACTCCAAAGCCCCAAAACCAAAACCAAAAACAAAAATCCCTACCACCCCCCAACCCCCCCCCCC